>CM042159.1:981840-1009340 GCA_023376005.1 Doryteuthis pealeii | reverse complement strand
CACGACTGCTCGGAAGACGTATTGCCATTCGACGCACCAGCTACTACTACGATAATATACCAAATACCAACTTCAGAATATATCCCTTAACACGGATATATCAGACTTCTAGGACTCTTCTAAGTATTTTAGCTGATTTTAACCCTGCTGTGGTCTGGAGGGTCTTGATTCATCCTCTGATCTCCAATATCTTCAGGACAGTTATATATTATTATTATATTGATAGTGTGAGTGTTCTGTTCAAAGAGCCTTTTCTTTTTCTTTCTATCTTTTTTTCTTTTTTCTTGTTAAAGGTTGATGTGAGAAGATAGAAAAAAATGGAGATGGTGAAGAAGGAATAATACTCAAATAACTAAATAAGCATTAATTGGCCGATTTTGATCAGGGTTGCTAACCTGAAAATGTTTATAAAAAAATCATTCCCTTTACTTTCTAGATCCAACCGATCTCGTAAAATTTCCTTTTGAAAAATAACTGTTTTAACTACTCTCTCTCTCTCTCTCTCTCTCTCTCTCTCTCTCTCTCTCTCTCTCTCTCCTCTTCTCTCACACACACACACACACACAACACACTCTAGACGAGTTCAACATATTTAACTTTATTAGTGAAAGGAAAGGTCGGTCCTCTGAGTCATCGGGAGGTTACGCAAACCTCAACGTAAGAAGTAAACCGACACAGTCACATGTAACAAGCAGATGAAAAAAAAGTTTTAAAATGTTTACATTTGAAAACATATGTAAATTTACAGGCTCGCTAAATACTAATGAGCTATGCACAAGAACTATTACTACTACTAATCCTACTACTACTACTACTACTACTACTACTACTACTACTACTACATCATTATTATTATTATTATTATTATTATTATTATTATTATTTCCCTCTATTCGAGTTTTTCACACCGGCTGAAGCCCGTGGTTCACTGGAGGCTGAGTAACAGCAAGTCTCCTCAGGTCTCCAGGACTCTTCTGAGTATTCCAGCTGATCTCAATAATGCTGTAGTCTGGATGGTCTCGATTCTTCCTCCGATTTCCAATTCATTCAGACTCTTTCCAACCCCTTGGGGATTGTTCCAAGGGCCCCAATTGCTATTGGTACGACCTTCACCCTCATGTTCCACAGTTTTCTCAGTTCTCTGGCAAGGTCCAAGTATTTGTCGATCTTTTCGCTTTCTTTCATTTTCACTCTGTGATCGGCCAGGACGGCAAAATCCACGAGATGACAAGTCTTCCTCTTCTTGTCAATCAAGACTAGATCTGGTCTCCTGGCCGGGATTAGGTGATTCGTCTGTATCTCAAAGTCCAGAGAATTTTGTGCATCTCATTCTCTATGACAGATTCAGGTTTGTGCATAGACCATTTAGTTGAATGGTGAAAATTTAATTTCTTGCTCAATTCCTTGTGAGTTTTTCACACCAGGTTTTTACTGGGTATTTTCATTGGAGTCTAAGTAACATAACACTCCTCATCTCTCCAGTCTTCTAAGGACCATAGCGAAATTTAACAATACTGTGTATACATGTCTCTAGTTCTGCAGCTATGTCATTGTGCATTATCTCCCCCCCCCCGTCTACCCGGATTGGTAGTACCCCTTAGGGTACGATTTATGTATCAAATGAATCTATTTACTTGAAACCCTATAACTGTGTAGACAAATGATGACTAATATTATTTCATTTCTTGTGAGTTTTTTACCACCATTTTTAACGAGTAGCTTTTCACTGGAGTCTGAGTGACAGCAAGTCTCCTCAGGCCTCAAGGACTCTTCTAAGTATTCAAGCTGATTTTTAACACTGCTGTGGTCTGGAAAATGTCGATTCTTCCTCTGATTTGCAATGTCTCCAGGACTCTTCTAAGTATTCTCAATGATTTTAACACTGCTGTGGTCTGGAGGATGTTGATTCTTCCTCTGATCTTCAATGTCTCCAAGTCTCTTCTAAGTATTCTAGTTGATTTTAACATTGTTGTAGTCTGGATGGTTTCCTTTCTGCCCCAGATCTTCAGTTCCCCTATTTTCCTGACTTAGGAAGAATTATTCCAAGGTTTGGACTGTTTGAAACAAATAATTTCTCTTAATTACTACCAAACAAAGAAACGAAGTTTGATTTGAAATATCACTTCCTGCTTAGATCCCCTATGTTAAACAACGATGAGCCTCCTTCTTAATAGATGGGTTGCTGCTTGGTTCCTAGCTTTTACGGCATTTCAACCCTTGTTGGGTTATCTAATAATAATTTATTTTAACTTAATTTAATTTAATTTAATTTACGTACAATTAAAATTTAAAAAATTTCAAAATCTGTTACACAGCACATGCAGTTAAATCATCTAATATTTTTCTGTTTTTTTCAAATTATCACACAATTACACAAATTTATTCAATTACAAAATGTTGAATTACTACACTTATGTATTTCCACGCATCTTAATGTGAATCCGTTTGTAAACTCACAAATTCATTCAAACCAAATTTTTTTCACCGAAACAGCTAAACTTCTCCGTTTCAAAGATAAGAATATTTATTTTCAGAACATAAACAGTTAAAAATATGTCCATACTATTTTTCAAACAAGGAAACGCTTTTTAAATTTGAGAAGCGAGGACATGGAGTCAACGGCGCTTCGCTACTGACAGTTTCTCGCCCATGCGATTATTTAAACCAAGTCCAAAAACTCCATGTTCACGCTATCAAAATTACACACATATATATATATATATTATATATATATATATATGTATGTAGTTAGGTATATATATATTATATATATATATGTGTGTGTGTGTGTGTGTGTGTGTTCGTGTGTGTGTGAAAGAGTTAATTGAGGCTAGATTTGTATTCATTGCCAATAATCAAAATGTGTTTCTGTCTCGGGCAAGAAGACAAATAAAACTTTCTTAAATGCTTACAAAAGACATTTTTGCCGACTGTTCAAGTAAACAAAACCAAACATAGGTAGGAGCAAGTGGGATTAATATGACAAACAACTATGATTTTAAGAGCACCAACTGCAGACACCACATTCATATTCTATTTTATTTTATTTCATTTTTTATTTTTATGTGTAAGACTCACAGGGAGTCTTCTTATTTTACATTGCGTCTAAATTTATCAACAAAAAAATTATATATAATTTTCACCATGTTTTGAAATATAAAACCTCTTACATCTTCAGTAAAATGACTTGTTTCGACATTAAATGACTTGAAAAGGGTTGATATGCCGTAAAAACAAACAAACCAAAACAAACCAAACCAATGAATACAAATGATCAAGTCTCATGTCTAATATTCAAACAAATAAAATGAATCTTTCTTAATTCGGAAGTGATCTAGTTTATTCTGTAAATAGTTTTCTTGGAAAGTGAAAACTAGATCACTTCCGAATTAAGAAAGATTCATTTTATTTGTTTGAATGTTTGACATGAGACTTGATCATTTGTATTCATTGGTTTGTTTTGTTTTGTTTTGGTTTGTTTGTTTTTACGGCATATCAACCCTTTTCAGGTCATTTAATTCAAAACAAGTCATTTTGATAAAAGTTTTTAGCTTCAAGTTTCTTAATATCTTCAAATTGATTATTTTACTTTTTACAATTGAACTATGTGGCAATAGCTCTTAAGTAAATATATCAAAAGTTGTAATAATTAAATCATCAACTGTGATATATCAGTCCTGCTAGTTAGAATTAATGGACTAGCGAGATTAACTAGCTAACCATTTATACTATGATGGACGCCTTCGCCTCGCTGTAATTATATACACGAATCTTTTTAAAAATCTTTTTTTTCGTGTAATTAGATACGTATGATTTTTTTTAGAATCATTCTGCTTGCTTCACCACGGATAGGATGTGACACAAGGTCACAAGTATCGGCATTCAGTGAAGATCGAACTCGTATTCAGTAGTAATGGTTCTGTTATACTAGTTTGCTAACCATTACAGCACTATACGAACTACTTCTGACCAAACCCGTTCGCCACGGATAGGATGTATGCAAACTCGCAAGTCGGTGGCATCTAACGATGTAATGGATCTATAAGACCAAACTATACAGTAGTAATTGATACGTGAGACTAACTAGCTAACCATATATACCATGATGGGACGCCTTCGTCTAACTGTAATTATGTACAGGAATCTTCTTAATAAACATCTTTTTTTCGTGTAATTAAATACGTATGATTTTATAATTCTTTCGGTGTTGCTTCTCATTCTCTTTCATGTCTTCTACACTTAGATCTCTTAAAACATTATGAAAACACTATTTAAGTGTATATGTTTCCCATTGAAAAAGAGGCCACAAACATTAGATTAGTATTCTATCATCAAATGAATATTTGATTTCCCCACAAACAAATAATCCTTCATTCCAATGGTGACCTCAGCCTATTCAATTTCTATAAAGAAATATTTCGCGACGGAAATTCCTCTCGTAAAACTCGTTAGAACGACTCAAATTCAACAAATTGCTGAACCAACCTTTTATAAAATCGTATGTGTCATCATAATATACTTGTAAGTACAGTCATCATATACATACATGTGCATGTATGTATATATATAGATATAATATGATAGTAATAGGGGCAAAAGATTTTATGGTCTGCTATGTTTGGATCTAAATGATCTCAATAGGACCCTACTTTATACTTAAATAATTTGAATCATTACTAGAACTGATATATCCTATAAGTATAAGGTTGGGTCCTGATGAGATCATTTTATCAAACCCAGGAATACCCATAACTCTTTTCCACTATTACTATCATTATTGGTCAATGTTTATTGAGAGACGATGGAGTAGTATCAATGTTTTTTCTTGTTTTTTTCTGTTTTTTTTTTTTTAAAATTTGAACTACATACCTGGGCGGGTTCATATGGAGGATAAACTGTTGCCCATGCAGCAAATCCCCCTCTCCACACTGCCACTGTGATCCAAAGGAAAGGTAAGGTACCAATGCGTTTGGCAACGGGAGTTGTCGCAGAGCTGATGGGTTAAGACTGGGTGTGCAATCACAACAACTTAGGGTTCCAACTCCTGATTTGTGTCGGGGTTTACTCTCCTACCCTTTCAACTGAAGCAGCAGAGGTCTTGTGTCGGCTTTTCCTGACTGGTGAGTTCCGACCAAAAGGCTAAGGAGCCAATCTTGACCCATTTGGGATTTATGCGTGGTAGAAGTACACCAAAACTTATACTAAAAAATATAATACATAATATATATATATATATGTTGTGTTGTCCTTGTGGAGTCCACGCAAAATGTCTTTGTTGCTATATCTGACAAGTTTGTTTTTCAGTAAATATATATATATATTATATATATATACTATATATATATATATATATATGATATATGTGTGTGTGTGTGTGTGTGTGTGTTTTGGGGAATTTAGTGCAAAGTATGAGTAAAACTGTAAAATAAATGAGAAACTGTGTTAGATGTTATGAACTAAGTTCCATTTTATTCCTTCAATATTCGAGAGAATGACCTCTCTTATAAGGATTTTTATAATACTGGTGACTACTGGGGTCGCTTGCGTTATATATATATATATATATATATATATATATATATATCATTATCATATTCAGATGCGCTGTTTTGCACGGATTCCTTCTAAATTCAAACCAAAGGGACACTCTCCTCATTAGTCCAATCTACATTCAAGCTCCTTCGTCCCATTCCTTCCTTGGGTTAATTTTTCATTTATGAATTAGAAGTGAATTATTTCCTTCTTTTCTCTTTTTTCTTTGTCTGAATAATCTTGGTCTGCGACAACAACATTCTAGTTTCATAGCAGATAATTCTTTTAACATGAATTAAAACATCCTTACTTAATAAATGTCAGCTAATATTCTTTTTTATCTTACAGCATAAACCTAACCCTACCCTAACCCTAATTATAAACCATATTTTAAAATACTTACATTTAGATTTGAACGATGTAGAAGTTTTCACTACAAATGCAATTGTTTTATTTTGTATTATTTGGATTTTTCGGAAATGCATGTATATGTAAAACATAAGTCGAGCTACTCTCCGGGCCTTCTTCGGTGTTTCTTGTCAAACTCGGGAACCTCGAACATAATTATATCTTGCGTTGATGACCTTTTTTACCAATGAATGAAAGCACTGCAACCCGATATATTTTTGAAATGTAAAAAGATAATTGTGTTGCAAACTTTATTAAGAAAAGAAAATTAACGAAAAAATGGAAATGGGATGACAAATAGCAACAAAAACTATTTCTATAAAAAACACACCTGTTGTCTCTTTAAAAGAAAGCTATATATAATATATACCAACCCCTCCAACCGAGAAGATGCGACACAGGTCAAATTTCTTAAGCGGAGTTTAACAGGTTTAATCAGTTTTCCTAATTTCTCTCCTAGACTGGTTACCTAGCCCATGGTTAAAGAATTCAGTTTGTCCTGGTATTTCCTCATAGCTGGGGGGGTAGAATTGATTAATACCTTTCCCAAGTATATGTAGCGCCATATGAAATACAGCAGCTTCGTCCAGAAATTGAACTCGCGTGACGAGTCCACTTCATATGACTCTAACAATTAGACCATGCGCCATCATAACGAAACTCTCTCTATTTATAATAGGTTTACGGTCAGATCACGTTAACGCACCGTTCACCCGTTGATCATTGAAGGTAAGCAGAGATGAGCTTTTCAAAACGTTAAGAGAGTGACCATTAAGCATGAGCAGATTACTGTTTACTGGAAACCGAATATTAAAAGGACCTGATTCGGCATTAAATGACCCAAAAAGGTTGATATGCCTAAAACAAAACAACCAACCATCATTTATTAGTTAAGTATCTAAAACTTTTTAGATCCGATCTGGAAGGAATTCCAGACCCCCCCCCCGCCAAAAAAAATAAATTAAAAAACAAAAAAACAAACAAAAACGCTCTTAGTAGGCGTGTTCTGAAACACGCCTGGGCATAGGGATTTTAGCCTGATTACAAAAAAAAAACAGATTAATAATCTACTTTGAATTAAGAGACTAGGTATTTTCCGTTCACGCCCTAAAAGTCCTACCCATACCTATCCAAAAAAACATTTTCCTCGCAGTGTACATTTATTCAAAATCTAAAAAGCTGACGTATTACATGATTGCTTTTTTAAAAAAGACATATCAAACTTATTTAATCAACGCAATCTCCGTAGAAGACAGTAGTAGTTAATACCATTGAACCATAGTTAGAGGGATGAGGACAATCGAATATTTCAGTTGATATAAATAACCCACGAAATTTGATATTCATTTTTTAAAAAAGCAATCAATTGTAATACGTCACTTTTAAGACTTTTGAAAAAATGTACACGCGAGGAAATGTTTTTTGGATAGGTACAGGGTGGTGACCTTAATAAACCCGGCCTGAACGGAAATACCTCAGTCTCTAATCAAGAGATTATTAATCTGTTTTTTTTTTTTTTGTAATCAGTGCTAAAATCCCTATATTTATCAGCGTGTTTCAAGAAACACGGCCCTACTAAGAGCGTTTTGTTTTGTTTTTTTGTTTTTTAATTTATTTGTTGGCGGGGGGGTCTGAATCCTTCCAGATCGGATTTAATAAAGTTTTAGATACTTAACTAATAAATGATGGTTGGTTTTTGTTTTAAGGCATATCAACCTTTTTGGGTCATTTAATGCCGAATCAGGTCATTTTAATATCGTTTCCAGTAAAACAGTATCTGCTCTGCTTAATGGTCACTCATCTAAGTTTTTTGAAAACGCTCATCTCTGCTTACCATTCAATGATCAAGGGTGAACGGTGGCGTTCAACGTATCTGACCGTAAACCTATTAAATAAATAGAGAGAGTTCGTTTATGATGGCGCATGTCTAATTGTTAGAGTCATATGAAGTGGACTCGTCAACGCGAGTCAATTCTGACGACTGCTGGTATTTCATATGGCGCTAATATACGTGGGAAAGGTATTAATCTAATTCTACCCCCCCCAGCTATGAGGAAATACCAGGCAAACTGAATTCTTTAACCATGGCTAGGGTAACCAGTCTAGGGAGAAGGAAATATAAGCGAAAACTGAATAAAACCTGTTAAACTCCGCTTAAGAAAATTGACCTTTGTGTCGCATTCCTTCTCGGGTGGAGGTGTATATATATATATTATAGATTTCTTTTAAAGGACACAGGTGATGTTCTTTTTAAGAAAATAGTTTTTGTTGTATTTGTCAATCCCATTTCCATTTTTAGTTAATTTTCTTTTCTTAATAAAGTTTGCAACACAATTATCTTTTAATTTTCAAAAATATATCGGTGTTTGCAGTGCTTTCATCTCATTGGTAAAAAAGGTCATCAAACGGCAGATATAATATATGTTCGAGGTTTTCTCCGAGTTTGACAAGAAACACCGAAGAAGGCCGGAGAGTACATCGACTTAAATGTTATTACATATAACAATCATTCCGAAAAATCCAAATAATACAAAATAAAACAATGCAACTTGTAGTGAAACATTCTACACGTTCAAATCTAAATGTAAAGTATTTTAAAATAGCGTATAATTAGGTTAGAATAGGTTAGGGTTTATGCTGTAAGATAAAAAAGAATATTAGCTGACATTTATTTAAAGCTAAAGGATGTTTAAATCAATGTTAAAAGAATTATCTGCTATGAAAATAGAATGTTGTTGTACAGACCAAGATATTCAGACAAAGAAAAAAAAAAGAAGAAAAGAAGGAAATAAATTCACTTCTAATTCATAAATGAAAAATTAACCCAAGGAGGATGGAACGAAGGAGCTGTGAATGTAGATTGGACTAATGATAGCGTGTCCCTTTGGTTTGAATTCAGAAGGAATCCGTGCAAACAGCGCAATCTGAATATGATAATGATATATATATATTTATATTATATATATATATATATATATACGCAAGCGACCACAGTAGTCAACCAGTATTAAAAAATCCTTATAAAGAGAGGTCATTCTCTCGAAATATTGAAGGAAATAAAATGGAACTTAGTTCATAACATCTAACACAGTTTCTCATTTATTTTACAGTTTACTCATACTTTGCACTAAATTCCCCAAAACACACACACACACCACACACACACAATATATATATATATATATAATATATATATATATATATATATATAATATATATACGAAAAACAAACTTGTCAGATTATAGCAACAAAGACATTTTGCTGGACTCCA
This sequence comes from Doryteuthis pealeii, assembly GCA_023376005.1. Classification (NCBI taxonomy): domain Eukaryota; kingdom Metazoa; phylum Mollusca; class Cephalopoda; order Myopsida; family Loliginidae; genus Doryteuthis; species Doryteuthis pealeii. The sequence continues at coordinate 1,000,128 of CM042159.1, read as the reverse complement.
CAAGGACAACACACACTATATATATATATATATATGATATATATATTTTTAGTAGTAGTTTTGGTGTACTTACTACACGCATAAATCCCCAAATGGGTCAAGATTGGCTCCTTAGCCTTGTCGGAAACTCACCAGTCAAGGAAAGCCCCGACACAAGACCTCTGCTGCCTTCAAGGAAAGGGTAGGAGAGTAAACCCCGAAAACAAATCAGGAGTTGGAATCCCTAAGTTGTGTGTGATGCTGAAAACCCAGTATTACCCATCAGCTCCTGCGACACTACCTTGCCAAACCGCATTGGTACCTTTACCTTCTCCTTTGGATCACAGTGGCAGTGTGGAGAGGGGGATTTGCTGCATGGGCAACAGTTTATCCTCCATATGAACCCGCCCAGGTTATGTAGTTCAAATTTTAAAAAATAAAAAAAAAACAGAAAAAACAAGAAAAAAACATTGGATACTACTCCATCGTCTCTCAATAAACATTGACCAATTAATGATAGTATAGTGAAAAAGAGTTATGGGTATTCCCTGGGTTGATCAAAATGATCTCATCAGGACCCAACCTTATACTTATAGGATATATCAGTTCTAGTAATGACTTCAAATTATTTAAGTATAAAGTAGGGTCCTATTGAGATCATTTAGATCCAAACCATAGCAGACCCATAAATCTTTTCCCCTATTACTATCATATATATATCTATATATATTACATACATGCACATGTAGTGTATATGATGAACTGTACTTACAAGTATATTATGATGACACATACGATTTTATAAAAGGTTGGTTCAGCAATTTGTTGAAAATTTGAGTCGTTCTAAACGATTTGTTTACGAGAGGAATCCGCCCGCGAAATATTTCTTTATAGAAATTGAATAGGCTGAGGTCACCATGGAATGAAGGATTATTTGTTTGGTGGGGAAATCAAATATTCATTTGATGATAGAAATACTAATCTAATGTTTGTGGCCTCTTTTTCAATGGGAAACATATACACTTAAATAGTGTTTTCATAATGTTTTAGAGAGATCTAAGTGTAGAAGACATGAAAGAGAAATGAGAAGCAACACCGAAAGAATTATAAAATCATACGTATTAATTACACGAAAAAAAGATGTTATTAAGAAGATTCCTGTACATAATTACAGTTAGACGAAGGCGTCCCATCAGGTATAAGGTTAGCTAGTTAGTCTCACGTATCAATTACTACTGTATAGTTGGTCTTATAGATCCATTACCATCGTTAGATGCCACCGACTTGCGAGTTTGCATACATCCTATCCGTGGCGAACGGGTTTGGTCAGAAGTAGTTCGTATAGTGCTGTAATGGTTAGCAAACTAGTATAACAGAACCATTACTACTGAATAGCGAGTTCGATCTTCACTGAATGCCGGATACTTGTGACCTTGTGTCACATCCTATCCGTGGTGAAGCAAAGCAGAATGATTCTAAAAAAAATCATACGTATCTAATTACACGAAAAAAAGATTTTATTAAAAAGATTCGTGTATATAATTACAGCGAGGCGAAGGCGTCCCATCATAGTATAATGGTTAGCTAGTTAATCTCGCTAGTCCATTAATTCTAAACTAGCAGGACTGATATATCACAGTATGATGATTTAATTATTACAACTTTTGATATATTTACTTAAGAGCTATTGCCACATAGTTCAATTTGTAAAAAGTAAAATAATCAATTTGAAGATATTAAGAACTTGAAGCCTAAAAACTTTTATCAAAATGACTTGTTTTGACATTAAATGACCTGAAAAGGGTTGATATGCCGTAAAAACAAACAAACCAAAACAAAACAAAACAAACCAATGAATACAAATGATCAAGTCTCATGTCAAACATTCAAACAAATAAAATGAATCTTTCTTAATTCGGAAGTGATCTAGTTTTCACTTTCCAAGAAAACATTTTACAGAATAAACTAGATCACTTTCCGAATTAAGAAAGATTCATTTTATTTGTGAATATTAGACATGAGACTTGATCATTTGTATTCATTGGTTTGGTTTGTTTTGGTTTGTTTTGTTTTTACGGCATTTTTCAACCTTTTCAAGTCATTTAATGTCGAAACAAGTCATTTTACTGAAGATGTAAGAGTTTATATTTCAAAACATTGCGTGAAAATTATATATAATTTTTTTGTTGATAAATTTAGACGCAATGTAAAATAAGAAACTCCCTGTGAGTCTTACACATAAAAATTAAAAAATGAAATAAATAAAATAGAATATGAATGTGGTGTCTGCAGTTGGTGCTCTTAAAATCATAGTTGTTTGTCATATTAATCCCACTTGCTCCGCTACCTATGTTTGGTTTGTTTACTTGAACAGTCGCAAAAATGTCTTTGTAAGCATTTAAGAAAGTTTTATTTGTCTTCTTGCCCGAGACAGAAACACATTTTGATATTGGCAATGAATACAAATCTAGCCTCAATTAACTCTTTTCACACACACACGAACACACACCACACACACACACAACAAATATAATATATATAATATATATACCTAACTACATACATATATATATATATATATATATATATATATATGTGTGTAATTTGATAGCGTGAACATGGAGTTTTTTGGACTTGGTTTAAATAATCGCATGGGCGAGAAACTGTCAGTAGCGAAGCGCCGTTGACTCCATGTCCTCGCTCTCAAAATTAAAAAGCGTTTCCTTGTTTGAAAAATAGTATTGGAACATATTTTTAATGTTTATGTTCTGAAAATAAATATTCTTATTCTTTGAAACGGAGAAGTTTAGCTGTTTCGGTGAAAAAAATTTGGTTTGAATGAATTTGTGAGTTTACAAACGGATTCACATTAAGATGCGTGGAAATAACATAAGTGTAGTAATTTCACATTTTGTAATTGAAAAATTGTGTAATTGTGTGATAATTTGAAAAAAACAGAAAAATATTAGATGATTTAACTGCATGTGCTGTTCTGTAACAGATTTTAATTTTTTAAATTTTAATTGTACGTAAATTAAATTAAATTAATTAAGTTAAAATAAATTATTATTAGAAACCCAACAAGGGTGAAATGCCGTAAAAGCTAGGAAACCAAGCAGCAACCCATCTATTTAAGAAGGAGCTCATCGTTGTTTAACATAGGGATCTAAGCAGGAAGTGATATTTCAAATCAAACTTCGTTCTTTGTTTGTAGTAATTAGAGAAATATTTGTTTCAAACAGTCCAAACCTTTGGAATAATTCTTCCTAAGTCAGGAAAATAGGAACTGAAGATCTGGGGCAGAAAGGAAACCATCCAGACTACAAACAATGTTAATCAACTAGAATACTTAGAAGAGACTTGGAGACATTGAAGATCAGAGGAAGAATCAACATCCTCCAGACCACAGCATGTTTAAAATCATTGAGAATACTTAGAAAGAGTCCTGGAAGAAGACATTAAATCAGAGAAGAATCGACATTTTCCAGACCACAGCAGTGTTAAAAATCAGCTTGAATACTTAGAAGAGTCCTTGAGCCTGAGGAGACTTGCTGTCACTTCAGACTCCAGTTGAAAAAGCTACTCGTTAAAAAATGGTGGTAAAAAACTCACAAGAAATGAAATAATATTAGTCATCATTTGTCTACACAGTTATAGGTTTCAAGTAAATAGGATTCATTTGATACATTAAATCGTACCCTAAGGTGTACTACCAATCCGGGTAGACGGGGGGGGGAGAGATAATGCACAATCGACATAGCTGCAGAACTAGAGACATGTATACCACAGTATTGTTAAAATTCGCTATGGTCCTTAGAAGACTGGAGAGATGAGGATGTTTATGTTACTTAACTCCAATGAAAAATACCCAGTAAAACCTGTGTGAAAAACTCACAAGGAATTGAGCAAGAAATTAAATTTTCACCATTCAACTAAATGGTCTATGCACAACCTGAATTCTGTCATAGAGAATGAGATGCACAAAATTCTCTGGACTTTGAGATACAGACGAATCACCTAATCCCGGCCAGGAGACCAGATCTAGTTCTTGATTGACAAGAAGAGGAAAGACTTGTCATCTCGTGGATTTTGCCGTCCTGGCCGATCACAGAGTGAAATGAAAGAAAGCGAAAAGACGACAAATACTTGGACCTTGCCAGAGAACTGAGAAAACTGTGGAACATGAGGGTGAAGGTCGTACCAATAGCAATTGGGGCCCTTGGAACAATCCCCAAGGGGTTGGAAAGAGTCTGAATGAATTGGAAATCGGAGAAGAATCGAGACCATCCAGACTACAGCATTATTGAGAATCAGCTGGAATACTCAGAAGAGTCCTGGAGACCTGAGGAGACTTGCTGTTACTCAGCCTCCAGTGAACCACGGGCTTTAGCCGGTGTGAAAAAACTCGAATAGAGGGAAATAATAATAATAATAATAATAATAATAATAATAATAATGATGTAGAGTAGTAGTAGTAGTAGTGGGAGTAGTGAGTAGTAGATTAGTAGTAGTAATAGTTCTTGTGCATAGCTCATTAGTATTTAGCGAGCCTGTAAATTTACATATGTTTTCAAATGTAAACATTTTAAAATTTTTTTTCATCTGCTTGTTACATGTGACTGTGTCGGTTTTACTTCTACGTTGAGGTTTGCGTAACCTCCCGATGACTCAGAGGACCGACCTTTTCCTTTCACTAATAAGTTAAATTATGTTGAACTCGTCTAGAGTGTGTGTGGTGTGTGTGTGTGGGTGTGTGAGAGGAGAGAGAGAGAGAAGAGAGAGAGACAAGAGAGAGAGAGGAGAGAGAGAGAGTAGTTAAAACCAGTTATTTTTCAAAGGAAATTTTACGAGATCGGTTGATCTAGAAAGTAACGGGAATGATTTTTTTATAAACATTTTCAGGTTAGCAACCCTGATCAAAATCGGCCAATTAATGCTTATTTAGTTATTTGGAGTATTATTCCTTCTCACCATCTCCATTTTTTTCTATCTTCTCACATCAACCTTTAACAAGAAAAAAGAAAAAAAGATAGAAAGAAAAAGAAAAGGCTCTTTGAACAGAACACTCACACTATTCAATATAAATAATAATATATAACTGTCCTGAAGAATTGGAGATCAGAGGATGAATCAAGACCCTCCAGACCACAGCAGGGTTAAAATCAGCTAAAATACTTAGAAGAGTCCTAGAAGTTCTGATATATCCGTGTTAAGGGATATATTCGAAGGTTGTATTTTGGCTATATTTATCGTGTAGTAGCTGGTGCGTCGAAATGGCAATACGTCTTCCGAGCAGTCGTGGTGGTATTATGACTGGTAGGCGAGTAAGCTTAGACTAGTTAGACTTAGGGATACTTACATGTACCCCACTTGTACACGATACAGCACAAGGCCATTTTTACGTGGCCCACCCACAAGCCGAGACTCATGGGTGGTAGGAAAAAAAATTGCGTCGACCCCGTCGGCATTTCCCCTCAAGGTTGTGCGCCTCAGGCGCTGTGGCAATAAAACTCAGCCCTGCCTCTTTAAATCGAGGTGTGCTGGTATTGCCTGGGGAGGACAGCCCCCTAGGATCGACGCTATCAACCAACTCATCCGCGTCCAGTGCCGAAGCTCACTGAACTGGTAAGCTTAGGCGCTTGTGCCACCACAGTGTCGAATATTTATAGATGACACTGTCCAATCAGATTATTGTGAGGGGGACCAAGGTATTTACATATTCATTACATCAAGGTCTTAGGAGACTTGCTGTCACCCAGACTCCAGTAAAAAAAAAACTAGTTAAAACTTACATTCTACTCATCAATTTTAATCTTAATTTTTTAGGCTATTGCTGTTTTTGATCTTATAAGACAATTTGTTTCAATAATATATAACTACATAACAAAAACTTCCGAATTGTTTATAGGCTTAATTTTTAAATCAGCCTTGAGAGTAAATTTCCAACTAGAAGAGAAATATTGAAAAAATGTCTCCATAATTAGTCATTCTATTTAATTATTTGAAAGTTTCAACTGGATCAAGTTATTTTCTTTCTTAGTAAATTTAATCCATGTTTTATAATCCTCTCACTGTAACTGCATTCTTTTATTCTTTCTTTTAGTTTAGTAGTTTTGTCACTCTTCTATATTAATACCGTCGGATTCATTTCTTTTACCTCTAACCTATATATATATATATTATATATATATATATATATATATAGTCATCTTATTGGGCATTATCATAATAATAGGTCTGTCTTGATTAGAACGACATATCTGCCAATCCCAACTGCCAGTTCCATGATAACTCTGTCATCAGAATATATATATATTATATATGACTGTCAAGTGACAGGCGGGGATTCTAAGCATTAGACCAGCTGGTTTTCCCAGTTTTTCGTTTGTTTCTGAACTCGGTTTATTCCGCTTATATATTCGGAAAGGGGACCGGATGTTGGGGTTTCTAAATGTTACTCAAACATATATTTTCGCTTAAAATAAATTTCCAAAACTACAAAAATAAACAGCCAAGTACAATAATGCCATAAAAAACCAAAATAAATTCGAACAAATTAAACAAAAACGTGTTAATTTGCTTTTTCTTTTTTCATTTGTTACTTGTTCAACTTTTGTAAAAACATAAAATAAACAAATATGGAATGACCTCAAAATGATTAGAAAATAAAAACGAACCAATGAGCACTAAAGGACATAAAAAGGTAAGTTGAATAAAACAGTGACCCCTTACTTAGTCAAACTTGTGGTAAAATGTTACAAGATACCTTATGTTGATTATTCTTTTTTTTCTCTTAGTTTTCCCTTAAAAATAATTTTCAACACTATATATATATATTATATATATATATATATATATATTAATATATATATTGTGTGTGTGTGTGTGTGTTGTGTGTGTGTAAAAGGGATGTTGATAAAAGACAAAAAGCAAGCTTATAAAGGAGGTGATAATCGCTGGTAGTTATGACTTTAATAAAAAATGATGTATCGTGGAATATGCCAAAAACAAATGTTGAACAAAACATTTACCACCAGATTTTTATTTTAATGCGTTGAGACTTCATGTAGGATACGATGGTGTTCATAAATTTCCCAAAGTCATAAGTCCAAATGCGCAACTTAATAGCGAGTCTAGTGTTCAAACTCACTTACAATGATTTCAATCCCAGCAAGATGCCTGCTATCTGCAGCTGTCAGTGGACGAAGGATAAGATATCGGGCTCACATACGGTCAGACTGAGTTCGACCCTAGCCAAAAATAGTTTGTGTCTAGCCACACTGAAAAGAGGCGTGAAACGCCGAAACACGTGTCTGTGGATGACTCTTTACATTTAAAACCGATATGCACGCCTAATTCATTTAATTATAATTAATTAATCAACAAATTACGTATGACTTTAATAAGCTTCATAATCTCCCAAAAAATCGTCGGCTATCGCCATTTTCAAACACATTGTTGTCCATTCATAATTATATTATATATATATAATATATTATATATATATATATATATATATATATATATATAAGTATGGTTTCATATAATCATAAATAAAGTTGACCAATATCATTAATATAGCAGTTACTAAGAGGTTTTTTTCACACCACAAGGGTTTACCAACAAAATTTGTATATTACACACACAACACACACCACACACACACACATATATATATAAATATATATATATATATATGAATGTCTCCTTTCCGTTGATGCACATGAACTAAAAATCTTACCACATTAGAAATAACTCACAATAAATACATTTAATTAGCCGCTTTTTCTCATATTTCGTCTGATGATTTGTCTCCACATGAAACTTCAAAAAATGAATAATTTAAATACTTTTGGCTTGATACTCTGTCTTAATGCCTTAATAGCATTCTTATGAAAAAACCTTTCTTATTTGAATTTCTTTTATTTATTTGTTCTTTATCATATATATATATATATATATTATGTGTGTGTGTGTGTGTGTGGTGTGTCTGTGTGTGTGTTGTGTGGCTTATGTCCCATCATATTAGCAGTTATAAATGTATTTTCTACCAATATATATAATATATATGGTGAAATAAATATCAGAGAGGACCTTGAAGAAACGGTCATGAGGAGGTACTCTACACCCCCTCCCCAGAGCTCCAGAAATAAAACATCACCATTAGATGCAGTTTAACTAAAAGACGTAATCCCCTAACCTATAGGCATAAAAATATCTTGTCGGTTGACAACCATTAAAATCAATTAATAATATTGTAACTAATGATATGGGTGCCTCATCGTGTTGCAATGGTTAGCACTAATCTCGCAGATCTATTACTTCTGAATAGCGAGTTCAATCCTCATTGACCTTGTTCCACATCATGTCAGGAGAAATATATATATATATTTGGAAATTAAACTTTAAACTGCAATATGCATCGGTACATAAGCCATAGATACACACACACACACACACACACACACATATATATATATATATATATATATATAATATATATGGTTCATTACCCCATAGCATAAATAAAAAACAAATTTCAAACCATTTTCGGATCTTTTCTATCATAACACACACATACATATATTTATATATATATATATATATCAAAGAATATGAGAAAGACAGAAAGACAGAAGAGAGATACAGACAGAGAGACTGACTGACAGACAGACAGACAGACGTGAGAGAGAGGACAGACAGACAGACAGGACAGACAGAGACAGAAAGAAAGGAAAGAGAGAGAGAGGGGGGGGGGATGAGAGAGTGAATGAATGAAAACAGTCTCATATAGCGTTTTTTATTTTCACAGAAGTTCTACCATGCTTAACCTCATTAAAGATTTTCTGAACTCAATCATATTTTAAATCCCCTTTGTTAAGATTTTCCCAAATATAAGCGAAAGTGTTGTAGATCAACTTAGAAATGATTTCTAAAATCCTCTTTTTTTTTTTATAGAATCCTCTTTTCGTAAATAAACTCAGACAAAAGTCGAATTGAACTTAATCCCCACGGATAAATATAGAGATACATATCACCACCAAAACTATTATAAGATTTATGATAGGGGAATTGTTGTTCACCCCTCGGCCCTTATTCTTCTCACTTTTTCTCAAAACCCATTCACCGTTCAGTGCCATTTTATAATACAACTAGATCTGTAGAGGGTTATGAGTATGTGTGTTCAATTATATTAGAAATGACGAATAAAAATATGACACAGTTAGGCAGAAAATACGGAAGAAATAATAAAACAAATGCATATGATTATAAAATAACAAATAAATTGTTCAGAGAATAAATATTTCAAGTATTCAACAAATATGTAAATGTTCAAAAGAATAGTGTAGGTGATATGTGTAATGCAAAAAATGTAAAAAGTTCGTATTTTAAGTTGGAAAATTCGTTTTGATGTGGACAGAAATGAAAAATAAGTTTGTGTATCTGACACTGTTGAAACGATCTTGTGTAGGTGAACGAAGTGGTAAGAATACGGTAGTAGTAGTAGTAATTGTGTTGAGGCAGGGGAATCGTTCGTCACCGGACACCTGTTTCTTGGTCGTTGCTTCTATGTGGGCCAGCGAAACGATATTTATATGTTGTTTGTGGTGGCGGTACTATATGTCCGGTTTTGAGTGTGAGGTGAATTCCGTCTCGTCTGCTAGCGAAATGAATTCTGTCTCTGTGATAGCGAAATGGGTTCTGTCTGTTTGTTGATTTCTTCTCCATCTTTATAATCAGGAGATAGTATCAAAAAGTAATTAACTTTTCTGGCGCAAAACGCGCGGACGTAGTAGAAAACAATATCTAGTCAATAGATTCTGATTTTGTGTAAACAATTGTTTAATCACTTTTCCTTAAATCTTTGGAAATTGATTTGTGTTCGTGTGTTTGATTTAATTACTTTTCCATAAGTTTTGGAAAAAGGATGGTGGTTGTATGTTATTTTAATCTTTCCTTAAGTTTGGAAAGAAATGTGTATGTGTATTTATTTAAAAAACTATAGAATTGTATTCTAATAAATCTTGCATGCTATCTCAGAAAAATGACCACAATTTCATAACAATTAATTTCTCACGAATATTATTGAGCTTACTATTTTTGATAAATTCACCATCGTTGGTGGTCGCGTGGCACATCTATCTCGTTAGAATAAGGGACTAGTTCATTTATTAAAGAGATAAATTGGTCTTTATATGACGGAAAATTGTGAATGTCTTATGTTGATTCATATGTAATTGAATAGCATTATCTTCGAAATTGATGTCATCACGAAAATCGTGTTGTTGCTTTTAAACGAGACATGACCCAGGCGAGAAAAGATCAGTGAACTGACAAATGTAGAGAAAGAAAAGAAGACGTGTTAAAACGACTCGTGCTCTACTTAAAAGAATGTTGTACTAAGGTTGGGTCCTCCAATTACAACATTTAAATAAACTGATTATTGTTCGTCTAAACTTGGAGAGATTAATCTTTTAGATCGGAATCAAATAATGATCTGAAAAGGTGTGATAGGACATGAAATAAAGAACAACCAACTAATAGATATAGGATACACTGAATACCTGATATTGTACAATTGTTTGCCAAAAAAATCTCTTAAGAAACTAGGAAAACAAATGTAAATTTTAAAAGTTTGGTTGGTTGGATTTTACGGCATGTCAACCATTGGGTTATTTTATTTCGAATATATTTGTTTATTCTAAACTTGATCAAATATTTTATGGGGAATAGATAAAAATTCTTAGGTAAAAAAAAGAATAATTAAAAATATAAACTTCGACGTGTGAATACAGAATAAAATCCCCTAAAAAAATCCCGTGTTTACAAAACTCAAAGAAATAAAATAAAGAACAACCAACTAATAGATATATGATACACTGAAATACCTGATACTAATATAATACATTATATTTTATATTATGTTGGGCGGCGCTTGTGTACTGGTTAGATTTGTAGGAAATTGAATCGTCAAATCTTCAAAATCCTGAACGAAGTCACAGTTCACATAAAGCTAATTATCCTTGGTAAAGGTATGAATCCAACTATTCTCCCTCCAGCTATGGGTAATAGTAGGGCATACAGCGGCTCTTTAACCTTGGTTACACAACCAGTCTAGGAGAAGGAAAACTCTGAATTCAAACCTCTTGGGGTGGTCACTACTAGAATAGGCCTCAGTTCTAATTATTGATCTATTTCACTAATTTAAAAAAAAAATTAAGAGATTAAAAAAAAAGAAAAAAAAAGTTGTGTGCAAAAAAAGAAAGATATTCTTATAAAAAACATTAATGAATATTAAAAGTTGGTGGTTGGTGGTTGGATTTTATGGCATGTCAACCCTTGTTGGATTATTTATTCAGAAGACATTTTTGTTTTCGTTATTGATGATATTCAATTTTCTTTTTTTAAAAACTCAGTTTTTTAACACTTTTTTTAACTTATTTTTTCTATTTAACCCATAGATAGTACCTTTAACAGAGTCAAGAGTAGATCTAGATGAAAACGGTCATGAGAGGTACTCTACACTCCCCCAGAGCTCCAGAAATAAAAACATCACCATTAGATGCAGTTTAACCTAAAAGTACATTAATCCCCTAACCTATAGGCATAAAATATATCTTGTCGGGTTGACATCCCATTAAAATCAATTAATCATATTGTAACTAATTAATATGGGTGCCTCATCGTTGGTGCAATGGTTAGCAACCTAATCTCGCAGATCTATTACTTCTGCAATAGCGAGTTCAATCCTCGTTGGCCTTGTGCACATCATGTCAGCAGAGAAAGAAAATTAATTAAAAATTATCAACTTTCGATGTGTGTATATAGAATTAAAATCACTTTAAGGAGCACGTGTGTAGTGAACTTATCTAAAATTGCTAATAAAAATGTATGTATATGGGTGGGTGTGTAGTATTTACTGAAAACCTCTACAACACGATGGGGACGCCGCGTATGTGTATGGATATATGTATGTAGTTACACAACCGTTCGACACGGGTAGGATGTGACCTAAAATTCGCAATTATGAGGCATCCAGCGATGATCAAAACTCTCTTTCAGTAGTAATGGATCTGCGAGACTATCTTGCTAACTATAACACCACAATATGCCGTCTGTGTGTATGTATACATGTATGTGTCTATATATTTACTAACCCCTCTGCTCGGAGCGGAGTTAGAATTTAGAGTCCTTCTCTTAGACTGGTTGCCTAACTGGTTTGCTTAAAGTACCCACCCCTTTTTATCATATATGTACTAGAAGGAAATGGCTGAGGTCTTCAGTCCTGGGAATGATGTTTAAACTCTATCTGATGGTGAGGTTCCAATTCTGTAGGTCTGAGGAATGAGGAGCGCCCCATCATAATCATTGATCCCTGGTCCACACTGACCCGGAGTGGTAGTACCTAGGATCCATCTATGTGTCAAATAAAAAAATTTGTTTACAAACAAAAAAAATGAGTTTTTTTAAATTTTTTTCAAACAATCGCTACGAATTTTTCAAAACTTTGCCGGCATTAAATGACCCACCGAAGTTGATATGCCGTAAAACTAAACAAACAAACAAACAAAATATAGCACTATTAAAGTGTTATGGGTTGATTGGCGATCTGTTAATTAATTACTAATTAATTAAAGCTACCCTAATTATTAATTATGGTGGTTTGTTAAAAGTTAAAAGTTACTGTAAGAAAAGAAAATGTAAAAATAAGAAAAACAATAATAATAATAATAATAATAATAATAATAATAATAATAATAATAATAATAATGTTTATATTAAAAATATAAATTAATCTCTTAATAGTGTTATAAACAAACAAACAAACAAACGAACAAAGATCCCTACTATTTACCCATAACGGATACTCTGCCGACTGAGCTAACGACCCCAAAACATGCTGTTCGCTGTTAATTACGGTTTTAATTGCCAATTAGTCAGAATCATCGAAACGGAAACCTCGTGATTCTTCGACAGATGCTCTACCAACTGAGCTACACCGAACCTCAATGTAAACCGGCTCTCAATGTAAAAAAGTTACATCGATGGGACAGCCCTATGTTGGTATCAGCCGGACAGCGAGGGAGTCATCCCCTTTTCACAAGCGCTAGAGCAGCTAGACACTGTTTTGGACTGAGATGGAGAGCCACACCTAACACCAGTTCCTCAGTTTACCGCACAGATATAACGGTGCGGCAGAATCTCCGTAGAGGACTGTACATGTCAGAAGTCACCCTGACACAACACCATGAAGCTAAGAGGTCCAGAAGAAAGCAGCGGCAACAAAGCATCGGAACATCAACATCTTCAGGGACAGCTTTCAAATGCGAAATCTGTGGTCGAGAATGTTTTTCAAACATCGGACTTTACAGTCACAGGAGGCTCTGTAACTTCAGGGGCACACATGAAAAAAAACCAAACTTTATCATAGTCTTCCGAGACTGAAATGTCAATGATAACCTGTGCTACTAATACACCGAAGTTGACGAGCGCCGGTATCGAGCCTGGAAACTTGTGGTTCCCAGGCGAACGCCCTACCGACTGAGCCAACGAAACCGAAATATGTTGTTCGCGGTTAATTACGGGCTTAATTACCAATTAGTAAAAGCTCTTTTTCTGTGACGTTCGCTGGCAGTTGATTACATTTGACGATGTCGCGTGGTAGGAGGTACGCTCGCCGTTAGACTAACAACCGTGTAAGCCAGTGCAAAGAATTTGATTCGTAATATTTGCAATATGTTGCAATATGTAACTTTTTTTTTTCAGGTTCACATTATCTGCTCGTTAAATTGCTTATTAGCCCGAAAACAAATCATTTTCTCTTAATTAGAACGAAAGCGGATGTACCCTCTACGCATTACAGCTGAAGGAATATACGAAATCTTTTCTAGAAAGTAATAACTAACTTTTTTATTTTTCAGGTTGGTTACACTGGTTAAAAAACAACTGAACAATGGTGACATTGTGAAAGCTCAAAAAGCAACCAGTTTATGTTTGTCTAAAAAACAAAACAAAAAAAAATTTTCTCTTGATTAGAAGGAAAGCGGATATAAACTTTCCGCATTGCCGCTGAAGGAATAAACGAAGTCACTTTCTAGAAAGTAATAACTAACTATTTTTCAGGTTGGTTACACTGGTTAAAAAACAACTGATAAATGGTGACATTGTGAAACCTTTAAAACCAACCAGTTGGTGTTTTTCTCTCAGAATTCTCGTATAGGCAGACAATAAATAATTGACTCATTGTGATTTGAGGGCGTATCCACTGAAAACTCGTTGTTATATGAAAATCCCTGAATCATTCCATTCTATTTCGTCTCTGTTCTTTAAAAAAATCATTTTCTCTTAATTAGAACAAAAGTGGATGTAGCCTGTACACATTGCAGTTGAAGGAATATTCGAAGTCTCTTTCTAGAAAGTAATAACTATTTTTTTCTTCAGATGGTTTACACTCACCGAAAAACAGTTGATCCATGATGACATTGTGAAATCTCTAAAAGCAACCAGTTTGGGTTTGTCTCTCAGAATTCCTGTATAGGTAGACGATAAATAATTGTCTTCCTTGAATTTGTGGATGTGTCCTTTGAACACCTCGTGGTTACGTGAAAATCCCAAAATCCATGGCATTGTGTTTGTCTCTGTTCTTTGAAAAAATCGTTTTTTCTTAATTAGAATGAAAGCGGATGTAACATCTACGCATTGCTGCTGAAGAAATATACGTGGTCTCTCTTTCTCTCTCTCTCTCTCTCCCCCTCTCTCCTCTCTCTCTCTCTCTCTCTTCTCTCTCTCTCTGCTCTCTCTCTCTCTCTCTCTCTCAAGTAATAACAGTGACTTTTTTTTTTTTCAGGGTTGCAACCTTGATTGAAAACCAGCTGACATTATTAAAAACTCTAAAATCAACCAGTTTGTTTTTGCCTCTCAGAATTCCGTATAGGGAGACGATAAATATTTATCTCACATGGATTTGGAGACGTGTTCTTTGAAAACCTCGTAGTTACATGAAAACCCTTGAATCCATCTCATTCTCCTTCGTCTGTGTTCTTTGATGAATAAAGATGATTTTTTTCCTCTATTCTTTGAACAGTGGATAGTTTGTGTATTTCCTGGTCTTTTCACTTGAAAATAACATTTTTTGAAGGAGCTTCAAGACTTCTAAATTTAATAATAACGGTTAGTATATCCAATATGTATAAAAGATAAAACACTTGAATCAAGGTAGAACTATTCATTCATTCACAAATAAATACTTGCCCTGAAAATTTGTTTTTACGTATTTATATACTTATTTATACCAGCGGATTTACTCCCATCTTTCACCGCCCCCCACACACACTATCTGAGTGTGTGTTCATTTGTGTAAAGAGATGAACAGACTACCTAACAATCCCTCGTTATATATAGTATATATATATATATATATATAGTATATTATATATATATTAAGAATTTGAAAAAACAAGTGTTTTCCAAGAATAAGATAAATTTATTTATCAACGCTTAAATATTTCGGTTTCTTTGAACCTTCATCAGGATGTATTATGGGGTGAAGAAATTAATAGATGTTTTATAGATGAGAGGAGATAGAAAATCTTTATAAAATGTTTTGTTGTTGTGTAACTGTATTTGTTCAGCGTTACATTTTTGAAAGACGAGTCGCGAACCGCACACGCGATTATGTCATGACGCGTTACGCAACTCGAAGAAATGCATTGAACAAAAGGCAAGAAAAAGTATTAATGGACTGATTTCATGAGAACAAAAGGAACAAAGTGGGAATGATAACTAAATAATTAAATACAGCCTGGTATTTTGTATATATATATATATATATATATATATATATATATATGTGTGTGTGTATGTGTGTATGTGTGTGTGTGTGTGTATAAATTATATATATATATATGTGTGTTGTGTGTGTGTGTGTATATATATATATATATATATATATATATAATATATATATATACGAAGGAGTGCTAAAATGTCCTTTGTCCAACTAGATAGAGAATGTCTTTTTAAAAATGTTTATGGAATTTATGGAATTATCTTTTAATAATGTTTAAAGAAACATGAGAAAGGAAGCTCGTGTTTAAATGTGGTAATAAGTGAGTTAATGATCAAAATGACATTTTTCAACATAATCTTTTCCCTTTCCATTATATCAATTAAATAGACATATACGAATAAATAGATTAGTATCTGTCTTAGTCTATTCAAGTCTATCTGTGCATCTATCTAAGTCTATTCATATACAGATATATCTTTCTATCATAGTCTTTTTGTTTCTCTATATCTATCTGTTTATCCATCTATGTCTATTACTATCAATATATCTATCTACATCTATATCTATCTATCTATCTATCTATCTATCTATGTAACTAGCTAGCTAGCTAGCTATTCGCATCTATATATCTTTCTATCTTAGTCTATTTGTATTTTGATATCTATCTGTTTATCTAAGTCTATTTCTTTCGATGTATGTATGTATCTCTCTATCTATCCTTCTATCTATCTCTCTATCTCTATCTATCTGTATATTTCTATCTATCTATCTAGCTATCTGTCTATTCGAATCTATATATCTTTTTATATTAGTCTATTTTATCTCTATATCTATCTGTTTATCTAAGTCTACTTCTAACCATCCAAGTCTATTTATTTATTTTCTATCTATCTACTATTCGCTATCTCTCTCCCTGCACTCACTCTTCTCTCTCTCTATCTCTCTTTTTCTCAAATATAATATTATAATATATATATACAGCGTAGGTAATATAATCGTAATTGTTACTTAGTCTAGTCTAAGTCTCTTTCTTTCTTTCTATCTATCTATTCGTCTCTCTCTCTCTCTCTCTCTCTCTCTCTCTCTTCTCTCTCTCTCTCTCATCTCTCTCTCTTCTGTCTTTCTGTCGTGTGTGGTGTGTGTGTGTGTGTGACTATGTTTCTCTGATCCTCTCTCTGACTCTCTCTCTCATCCTTCTTCTCGTCTCTTCTCTCTCTACAGTCCTCGACCCTATTACAACCTGATACCATAGCATCCATGCAGCCATCCATCTGAGCATAATATATTATTACATATAAACACGCTCTATAACTCATACAGCTATCGGTCTCTACAGGCTGTCGAGACAGCAAACATGTGAGTCCTCGAAACCATAGTGCTCTCAAGATTTACTCACTCGCGTCACTTTAACTATATATATATCCCGTCTATCCTACGTTACAGCTCTTTCACATCGCGGCTTGGTAAAACAAAACGCTTTATCCAATAAGCCAAGATCTTTTACTCCTTTTCACGCACATTTATTACTATATATATATATATTAATCGATATATAGATTGTATACCCATCTCACTCCGCCAGTTCAACCGCGATTACTCGGAGATTTAACATGTATGAATACTATATATATATATATATATATAGTATAAGTATCATTATATATATATCATTTCAGCAGCGCTTGTGTTTTGCCAGCCCGTTTATAAGCCTCTCTCAATTTCAATATAAACCTGAAACCGTTTTTTGTCAAGACACTCATCAAATGGCAGCGCTCTGTGGCGTGCGGCGCGACAGAAAAAAAGAAAATATTTATTTTTTAACTTCCGGTTCCTTTCACATGGCCGTTGAATTTGAGACAGTTAAATATCTGTGGAGCAGGACACACTACATAGCCCAAAGAAAAATAGCCAAGCTGTTAAACAGCACACTCATTTGAAAAAAAAAAGGGTACACGTAAATACAAAGAAAACAGAAGAAGCGAAACGAGACGACCCTTTCCAGGTTGTTGTTCTTGTTATTTCTTTATGGAAATTTATGAGCATGGTGTTTGCACTGAACCACATTTTATTGTACTTTTTGAGTTATATATATATATATATATATATATTATATATATATATATATATATGGAGATATGTGTTTAATGAAGTCGAACCTAATTTATGAAAAGTTAATTAATAAATATTAATTAATTAGGCGCGGATTTACCTATTTAAAATTAAAGGCTAACAAATCGAGAAAAATCAAATCTCTGTTATCGTACATTCGGCCTATGTAGGCCTCATCAGCAGAGCTAAATTACAAAGACCGCCCCCGCTGTGCGATTCGAAACCGGATGTCAAGCTGTACTTCAAGCGTCTTCCCATTTTTAAACTCATTTATGCCTAATATACCCCTTAGTGGCCCCTAAAAAAGGACAACCATTCCCAGGTCAGAGAGGACCTGTGTAGTAAATGCAATGAAAGGGTTACTCCACACTCCCCCAAAGCTCCCAGAATTGAACCCCATCCCTCTTTTT
>CM042159.1:972090-981740 GCA_023376005.1 Doryteuthis pealeii | reverse complement strand
CGAGAGAGATGAAGAATAGATAGAGATAAGATAGATAGATGATAGATACTGAAATCGACAGGCAGATAGACAATAGATAGAACAAAGAGACCGATACTATAGCTGCCTGTCAGACAGATATATGGGAAATATAAATAAATAGAACAGACAGACAGAATAGATAGATAGTAGATAGATAGATAGATGCATACATACATTCAGAGGAAAACTCATCAGATAGATAGATAGATAGATAGATATGGAACAATTGCTAAGATAAGATAAACTGATAAGACAAAACAGACAGACCACAGACTAAGATAGATAGATAGATAGGATAGATGCTAACATAACCTACATAGGAACATCTCATAGCTAGCTAGATAGATAGTAGAAACAAGCTAAAATAGATAAACAGACAGACAGACCAGACAGACAGACAGACAGATAGATATCAATACATACATACATACTGATAGAGTAGATAGAAGATAGACAGATAGATTGATCCGATCGATCGATTGATTGATTAATAGGGACAGGCGAGGCAATAATAATAGAATAGAGAATCAAATAGATACATACATACATACATGAATGCAAAACACTGAGATAAATAGAATACGGTCAGACAAGTTGAGGAAGAAAGAAATACAATAAAAATCATATTACAAAGGCAAAAATGGGAGAACATAATCAGCCGACAAAACAGAAGAAAAGACAAAAAAGAAAAAAGAATAAAAATGCGGCCAACAAACGAAAGACATAACAACATTATACACAAATATTCGATTGTTGCAGGTGTAAAATAGGAAATAATTGTCTCCTGCAGAAACGCCTGTTTGTTGTTTTCGCGCACAAATGGCAAAAACATGGAAGACGTTCAGATTCTAAAAAAGCGCCAGACACTCTTTCACACGCAACTCATACTATTTTAAACGCGGTCGTTGTCTTTCTTTCCAAAGGTGAGTTACACTTCTGATACAACAAGACTGTACACCAACACATATCCCAGGCACACCTACATATGGATAGATGGCTGCATATTATGCACAGACACACACAACCACATACACAACATATGTAACATATATATATCATGTGTGTGTGTATAAAACAAGGTCCATACTTGCATATACGCATGCGTGAACTGCCTGGACAATATTGTGCGTACAATGTCTACTGTATTGGTGTATTGCTGTGAGTATAGGGTATGCAAATATTTCACCATTTCTTAACAAAAACTTGTTTGATTTTCTTAGGTGGAACCTTTGCGCATACCTATGCAGTGAATTAAGAAAATGTAAGGAATTTAAATTGAGTCTCACTTTACTTACACAAAGATAAAGTTGTACATTAGTGTTCCATCCTATATATATTATATATATATATATATAGTATATATATATAATATATATATAATATATATATATATTCAGGGTGTCCCATAAAATCCTGCAACAGTTTTAACATTGAAAACTTTAATAACTCACGTTGTACAAATTATTGAAACATTGAGTATAAAAATTCACTCCTGTAGTTTTATTTATGTATTTGATTATTGCATTTCACAAAATTGGCCATCTCTGTTGTACAAATTTAAATCTGTTGCATCAGACTTTATAGACACTCTCTCTCTCTCTCTTCTCTCTCTCTCTAATATTATATATATATATAATATTATATATATAGATTATATGAATGGACTCTAAGGTCGATCGACGTAATGAGTGTTCATACAATGAACATTCCACACAGTGATTTGTTTATAGTGGTGAAGGCTTGTGTTGGACCATCCACACTTTTGGCACAGTCGATAGGAAAAGAATTGGTGCATCAAGTTGCCAACAAACCCAATCAACGACCAACCTCAGGAATTTTGAATTCAGAGTTATCCCTCTCCTAGACTGGTACCTACCTAGGCTGAAGGGCCCAGTCTGCCCTACTATTTACCAATAGCTGGAGGGAATTTTGAATTCAGAGTTATCCCTCTCCTAGACTGGTTACCTACCTAAGGCTGAAGGGCCCAGTCTGCCTACTATTTAACCAATAGCTGGAGGGAATTTTTGAATTCAGAGTTATCCTCTCCTAGACTGGTTACCTACCTAAGGCTGAAGGGCCCAGTCTGCCCTACTATTTAACCAATAGCTGGAGGGAATTTTGAATTCAGAGTTATCCCTCTCCTAGACTGGTTACCTACCTAAGGCTGAAGGGCCCAGTCTGCCCTACTATTTAACCAATAGCTGGAGGGAATTTTGAATTCAGAGTTATCCCTCTCCTAGACTGGTTACCTACCTAAGGCTGAAGGGCCCAGTCTGCCCTACTATTTAACCAATAGCTGGAGGGAATTTTGAATTCAGAGTATCCCTCTCCTAGACTGGTTACCTACCTAAGGCTGAAGGGCCCAGTCTGACCCACTATTTAACCAATAGCTGGAGGAATTTTGAATTCAGAGTTATCCCTCTCCTAGACTGGTTACCTACCTAAGGCTGAAGGGCCCAGTCTGCCCTACTATTTAACCCATAGCTGGAGGGAATTTTGAATTCAGAGTTATCCCTCTCCTAGACTGGTTACCTACCTAAGGCTGAAGGGCCCAGTCTGCCCTACTATTTAACCCATAGCTGGAGGGAATTTTGAATTCAGAGTTATCCATCTAGACTGGTTACCTACCTAAGGCTGAAGGGCCCAGTCTGCCTTCAATCATATATATATATATATATATATATATATATACGACGATAATATATTTATATATGTGTGTGTGTGTGTGTTATAAAAAAATAAAAATAGTGCTTTTTGAGCATGATTAACTGTGTGTCTCGATGTTCAGAATAGACTAATGTTTAAAAAAATATAAATGACTTACTATTCGTATTAGAATTGTTATTGTAAGTGATATTGAACTCGGGAGACTTATAGTAATTGTTAAATTTGCAGGTTAAGCAAATATCAATTATTTAACATATATAAAGAGGCAGTTGCCTGTGTATGTATGTATGTATGTATTTAAGTGTGTATGTACATTCGGATGAAACTAGGAAAATAAATAATCATCGACTAAGTAAATGATTCCACAATAAATTCACCATTCTTGGTTTTTTGGCAAAAATTAATGAGGTTTTGATTTAATATTCGAGATGATTTAAAAAATTAAGAATATGCATAGACATAAAGCATTGAAATTTTACTTAAAAATGTCGCAGTAAATCTCAAAAGTAAACAAATCAATGCACGAAGGTTTTTCCCTCTTCTACAAGATTATAAAATATATATATATATATATAATATATATATATATATAATATATATATATTATATATATATGTTGTGTTTGTGTGTGTGTGTGTATATATTTTGGGCAGCATCTTTAATTTATGCATATTGAATTAAACAAAATACACATCTGGTTTAACAATTTTATTTGTGATTAATAAAATTGTTAAACAGATGCGTCTTTAGTGTAAATGTCAACACACACACACACACACCACACACATATATATATACATATATATATATATATGATATATATATATATATGTATATATATTTACATGAGAAGAAAAAAAGGATATGAAATCCGACAGTGTAAACAAGATTTATAGTTTAGAAAAAACAACAAAATTAAGTCAAAAGATTGACTCAGATATAGCCGACCTAAAAGTGTTTTTCGGGTTTAATCAAAACCATCAACAGGGCTTAATGATATAAATTCATATAAAAAGGAAAGATGTAAATGTAAGCAAAAATGTTTATGAGTCTCAATTTGCGAATGTTAAATGGCTCAACTCTGCAACCGAAATGCAAAAAAAAAAATAAAAAATTTAAAATGGTTGATGATGTCAATATCCAGAAATATATATATATATATATATTATATATTATATATATATATATATATATATATATATATATATTATGACGAAGTAAAACAGGCATCCAATAAAGTTTAGATGTCTATTTAAAATTTAAATTATTTACATTACAATGAAGTGGTAATACTTATTACTAGCACTTATGCGTTTTCTTATTATATATAATAATAATTAATAATAATAATAATATTAATATAATAATAATAATATCCTTCAGCTAGTATTTTGGTCTGAGACCTGTCAGCTGTTTCTATAAGCATTCATCTTAATTCCACAGAATATTTATGCTCTTGCACAGATTATCTACCATTGCTTAAAGGAGTTAGAGATGGGGCATTCACTATTAATGATGGTAGTTTATATCCACGTATTCATCACTCTGTTACTAAAATAATTTGTCTTGCATTTGCTTTACAAAATCTTTTTAAGACCTTTTAATTTATGACCCTGGTATTTGATATTTTGAGCAATGTTTAGTAGAATCAAAGTTCGTTGAATAAAATCCATGTGTAATATTTGACTTCAATCTATCCCTTGATGCTACTAATCTGATGTGTTTTTTAGAAGTGTGGCAAGGAGCCATATCTTCCAATAAATAAGGCTCAACTTTTATCATCCTGCATATATATAGGAAGGAGCCATGGAAGAACGTGGTGTAATGGTTAAGAGTCATGGGAAATGGACTCGTCACCCCGAGTTCAAATGGGCTTTTAACCTTGGTAGGCAACCGGTCTAAGAGAAAGGAAAACTCAGAAATGATTTCAAACGTATTTGAACTCCGCTTAAGAAATTGACCTCAATGTCCTACCTTGCTTCGTGTGGAGGGTTGGAATATTATATATATATATATATTATATATATATATATATATATATATAATATATATATATATACAGGAAGGGACCTTGCTGCAATATAGAAACATATTTTGCAGAAGTGTTGTTACTCCACTTTTGCTATATCTTTGGTTGAAAAGGTTGCTTTTCTTTTTCTTTTTTAGAAAATGTTAAAATGTTTTCAGGATTTGTATTCTTAAGGATGTTCCTCAGGTTTCTGCTGATAGTAATAGTGCGGATATGTTTAAGGCTGTTACAATTTAGAAGGATATTTTGGTTTGTAAGTTTCAGTTTGCAATGTTGGGCAAAGTACACTTACAACCAAACATATCCTTCTAAATAAGATATAACAAACCATAACCGAATATCTCCATATAACCACTACTTTAAAGACTGAAATCCAAATAACCTTTTTTCCGTGCAATAATGTACACATGGATAAACTCCTGACGAAACACGTGTAAGTTAAATTAATTAAAATAATCCTATTTATCATTCAGTACTTTTTCTGTTTTATTCTCTTTTCAACATATATATATATATACTATATAACACATTCGTATCCTTTAACATAGTATGGTGAAAAATTCGATTTCTTTGTAAAGGTCAACCATCAATGTGGATGTGAAGTAGATTTTCTTAATATATTCTTTATCACGCATGAATGATGACCCATTTTTATGCTAACAGAATCCCAATGAGGCTTAACATTATTTATTTTATTTATTATTATCTTTTCTTTTATGCAGAAACGTGGTCACCTGTTCTACTAACAGTAGAGAAAAAAATGTATTATAATCAATGTCAATTGTATTATCAAATCGGAAAAAATCGAAAAACTCGTATTGTTCTTGGATTTTATAAATCTTCAAGTGGACAAATCGCTTTTAGTTTACAGTTGTATTAAGGCCATCTATAAATTTTCTCACTGTCATATCTACTATCTAATTGTCCATAGATAGATCGATCGATCGATCAAAGATTTTATTATTCATTCGTCTCTACTAATTTTGAAACTGTCGTTGATCTTCCTCTATGTTAAAAAAAGAAATCTATATCCCAATCCTAATCATCCTTATATATAATATATATATATAATATATATATATATATATATTATATATATGTTTGTTGGTTTTGAAGGCTATCACATGCAAGGTATAGAAAAAAGAAGGTAACTTGGTGTTGTTTGTTAACCTGTGATTTATCCCAATTCTTAATATTCGGGCTAAAACATCCTTCTACAGAAGAATTACTAGAACTGAAGTTGTTGCTAGGCTCTTCATTTAGTTGATATATTTTGTTTTATATATAAATAATATATATACTATAATATATATATCTATATATATATATATATATATATATATATGTCTATTTATAGTGTAATATTATTTGGGAATGCTTCACACCAAACCCCCAACATATAATACTAATAAATAGACATTATATATATAAACACACAAACACACACACACACACCACACACACACAACACATATGTTTGGTGAGTTTTTAATTAAATTTTTTGTGTCATAAATCATATGCTATGTTTTTGGTAAATCAATAACTTATTTTCAGTGTATTATTTCTATTACATAATTTATAGGTTATTTGGTGTTGAAGTGTTTATCAATTAAATTTGGGGAATTTCTTTTACCTATATTGATATTAGCTAGTTTGCACTAAGGGGATTGAACCATATTATTTTACGTTTTCTATTAGCTTTTAATTTGTTAGGGATCCTGTATGTTAATCCCCTCGTGTGTTTGTCCTCTCTCTCTCTCTCTCTCTCTCTCTCTCTCTCTCTCTCTCTCTCATCTCTCTCTCTTTGTGTGTGGTGTGTGTGTGTGTAATGTAGAATGTAACGTGATCCACAATTCTCTCATACTGCCAGTGACCTAAGTTTCACGTGCTGTGTAAATTATTTTTATATATTGATTGCAGTACCCTGTACTTGATATATTCACTCTGAGTGTGGGGAGGGATGTGGACGAAATTGACATGATTGTTATCTCTCTCTTAGTATTATCTGCTTTATTCAGACTATTGTCCTCATCTTCATTGTTATCTGTACAACATTTCGGCCGATTTACCTCCGGCCTCTTCAGGTATTTCTTGTCGGACTGGGGAACTTTCTTGTCGTAATCGAGGCCATTGTACAGATAACAATGAAAATGAAGATGAGACAATAGTCCGAATACTGCAGATGATACTAATCATCAAGCCTCATCTGAAAAGTTCAGAGAAATAATCTCTCTCTTAGTTCCTAATATCTTATTCCCCTTCTATCTTAATACGTTTTCAGTGCCATATATATATAATATATATATAATATATATATATAATATATTATAAATGTTCCAATGGTTAGTTGATGCAAGTTTCACAATGATAAGACAGCGATATCACAAATATAAAGTGCTCATACGTTAGTAGAGCAAATTATTATCATAAAGGTGCATGGTAATAACCTACTCGAGTTTCACCTTAAGGATCTTCTGGGTTAAATCCAGGAGAGAGAGAGAGAGAGAGAGAGAGAGAGAGAGAGAGAGAGAGAGAGGGGTGGAGAGAGAGTGGCGGTGAGAGAGAGAGAGAGAATTAAGCCTTTCTCTTACTCCGTTGCACTAAACCCGGGCATTTCAAGTCAGCGCAATCTTAATTTTTATCATTATTTACTTCTTTGATTTTTCTTCTTTTTCACTAAAAATTTAATGTTTATTTTTGGTCAGTTTACGAAGAAGATAAAACAGTTCTGTTTGCACTGTTGGGGAAAGGTATAAGAAATACATACGGATTGCCGTAACATTTCTTGCAGATCATCAGGCTTTACAAAAACCGTGCTCAGTATCAGCCGATAAATCTGAATGTAAACATGTATTAAAAGTCAAATATAATCGCGAAGTAAATTTTTCACGGTAAAAACGTGAATATTTCTTTTCTTTTAAACACACGAAGGCTCTGACGAAGGTTTTTTAAACAAAACCAATACACTGCAGCGCCGGCTTATTAAACAACACTCGTCAATGAAACTTGTGTCTTTTCATTTTTTTATAAAACAATCTTATCTATATTTATAATTAATGTTGTAGTTCCAGTTTGTCTCTTTGTTTGTTCACAAACTCCTCCTAAGGTTTTTCGAGATTTGCCCCCCCCCCATAGCCGTATATATTCTAAAATATTACCCAGAGTACTTGGATAAGTATATTTAATTTTGATCGCATATTCGACCCACTGTGAGAAAGTGCGTGTGTGTGTTCTCCAATGCTTCTATTTCAAATGAACCCATTCCTACCTACCTACCTACCTACTAAGTACAATATCATAAACGACACAGACGACTTTTCGTACATGCCAAATAACACATCTACCCATTCACAACAATGACCGCATCACATCTACACAGGTGCGTAATAATATTGCCTTGCAGGCTCATTGAAACTCAAATAAGGCGTCTGCGTAATTATCTCTGACCCAGAGTTTTGTACCAAGGATTTGCTCTGATAATTCAAAAGTTCCCATTATAAGATCAAAAAGAAAACAAGATAAAAGGAAGGGTCGTCCTCGTTGGCCCTCGGCAATCGAAAAAAAAAAAAAAAGTAAAGAAAAGAAAAGAAAAATACATATAGCTTTTCAACAGCTGGCCTAGTTTTATGGGGCATGATTTCTTTTCTTTTTTTGATCACCGCGAACATTATGTGTCGCTTAGGATCATTTCCATGTTTTTAATAGGATCAGTTATCCCCGGACGCAAACTGAAGAGATCTATACCCAGTGTTAAAATTGTCAATGAATAGCATGATCAAGTCATCTTTTTTTTTTGTTTTGCTAAATAAAAAAAGGACATTGAAAGAAAAAGTCACTCTATTTAACTCTTTGCCTATCAAATTTCCACAAAGGCTAACCAAATTTTATCGGGATTTTTTTTTATCCATATGATGGGATATTTCAAAGTTCGCAATCTATTCATCTTAGAACTCATTATATTCAAATAAAGTATTATTATTAATATTATTATTATTATTATTATTATTATTATCTGAGCTATTCTGCTCAATTATAATGAACTAACCATCCGTTTTTGTAGTTTGCTTGGGTGTAGTATGAGAACCGCTATGAGCGGCTTAAAGTAGGCAAAGAGTTCATTCTTAATAGCAAAGTTAATTGTATATATTTAATATAATAAGTATGAATGTCAGTGTGTCTTTGTGTCAGTGTGTTGCTTTTTTTAAACTTTACTACTAGAGGTCGTAGCCCAACTTATCATACCATTTTGGAATCAGGCCGACACGGCAATAAATGAAAAGAGAAATATATATATATATACATCTTTTCAACAGCTGACCTAGTTTTATCATGGGTGGTTTTCTTATTCATTTTTCTTTTTTCTTTTTCTTATCAACGCAAACATTATGCCTTTGGGATGATTTCCATGTTTTAATAGGATCAGTTATTTCTGGACGCAAACTGAATAGAACTATACTCACTATTAAAATAGTCAATGAATATCATGATCACTTGCTTTTTTATTATTCATTTTGCTAAATAAAAGTCATTGAAAGAAAGGTCACTCTATTTAACTCTTTGTCTATCAAATCTCCACGAAGACTTTACAAAATTTGATCGGTATTTTTTACCTATATAATGGGATATTTCAAAGTTCGCAATCTATTCACCTCAGAACTCATTCTATTCAAATAAAGTCCTATCATTATTATAATCCGCGTTATTCTGGTCTATTCTAATGAACTAACAATCAGTTTTTGTACTTTGCTTTGGTGTGGTATGAGAGCCGCTGTGAGCGGTTTAAAGTAAGCAAAGAGTTCATTCTTACGAATAAAGTTAGTTGTATATCTCAAATTTAATAAATATCGATGTCAGTGAGTCCTTGTATCAGTGTGTGGCTTTTTAAAAAAACTTAACTCCTATTGGTTGTAGCCCAACATAACATACCATTTTG
>CM042159.1:959590-967090 GCA_023376005.1 Doryteuthis pealeii | reverse complement strand
CGTTTCATTCTCAAGAACGTTTTTCGATTTGTGCATATAGCATTTTGTTATCATTATCATTTTATTCACACTAGTTCTAACAGGAAGTTTTTCCCTAAAGTGAGTGACAGCTCTTCTAAGTATCTTAGCAGTTTTTTAGCAGTGCTGTGGTCTAGATGGATTCAGTTCTTCCTCTAATATCCATATTCCCTTGTCTATTTATTTGGTCCTTGCAGACCCTTCCAAGTGATCGAATTACAATTGGTATCACAGTTTATTTTTGTTACACGACTTTTTCAGTTCGCTTGCAAGGTCCTGGTATTTGTCCATCTTTTCGACTCCTTTCCCTTTCACTCTGTAAACTGTTACCACTAGATAACAAGTTTTATTCTTGTTGATTAAAACCTGGTCTGCTCTTCTGGTCGGAAGTGAGAGAGAAAAAAAGATATATCTATTTTTTGATATCCGAGGGTCAACAAGAACAGCCCCTTCTTTTATCTTATTTTCTTTTTGATCTTATAATGTGAACTGGTGCCGTGTGGTGTCATGGTTTTCGTCGTAGGGAATGAACTCGTCGACCCGACATCAAATATTGGATGAGGCTGTTTACATTTCATATCGCTAATATCCTTGGGAAAGGTGAGCATGCTACTATTCTCCCTCAGTGTGCGAAGAGGTTGGTAAGTATACTTACAGGATGTCCACAAAGTCTTGAGACAGTTTTAAAATTGAACATTTAATAACTCACATTGTACAAATGATAAAATCTTTTCATAAAAAACATATAAAAATTCAACTCTTAAAGGTTTAATATTAATGTTTTCTATTTTATTATTGCACTTCAACATGACCGCCATTTTTGTTGATACATTTTCAACCTGTAGCGGGACGTTATGGACACCCTGTATAATGTGAACAGGTGAATTATCGGAGGAATTCTTCCTTCATTTCTATTTGATGTGGGTGTGTAATAAGTTTTCATTTAGGATTATATGTTCATGCTGACCAGAGATTCTATACTTAGCTTCCTTCAGATTTAGATCAGCTGAGTCTCTTCTGGATATCCTTTCTTAAACCACAACACAAGCAAGCAATTTATGTATGCGTATGTGTGTGGGTAATAGGTTCCTCAAGCATGTGCATTTTTTCTCTTGATCATTTCGTGATTGGGTCGTTCGATTTCCTATTATTCCCTTTATTATTATTTCACTCCTTGCGAGTTTTTCATACCAATATTAAATGATGGTTTTTCTCTAAATTCTAAGTGACAGCAAGTCTCTTCAGGACTCCATGGTGAAGTCCTCGTGACGTAATGGCAAACGTACAGGACTGTAATAATGTCGTAAGCGAGTTTGAACTTCAGTCATGCTATTACTTTCACTTTCGGTCTAATACCCTCGATAAATGTATAAACCCTCTTATCCCCCAACTATGGGTTAAATAGTACCACTAATATTCTTCTACCAAAATGGCTTTGGCATTAAATAAACCATGAAGGTTGATATGCCATTGAACAAAGAAACCAAATCAAACCATCCGGTCTCCAGGACCTTTCGGAATATTCTAGCTGATTTTACTGTGGTTCTTGGTTCTTGGTTCAGTCCCCGCCCCCAGTTACTTTGTCAGGTCTTTGGAAACCGTTCAAGGATGCTAACTATTATTGTTATCACCATGTTCTACAGTTTTTTCAACTCTTTGGTAAGATCCAAGTATTCATTTATCTTTTCGCTTTCTTTCATTTTCTCTCTGGGGTCCACTAGATTACACGTTCTTCTCTTGTTAATTAACACTAGATCTGGTCATCTGGCCACATTTTGACATCTGTTTGTATTTCAAAGTCTCTGAGAATTTTATGACTCTGATTTTCTAGGAGAGATTCTGGTTTGCGCATACCCCATCTGTTAGCATGGCCACATTTTAATCTCTTGCACAGTTCCTTGTGAATCACCTTTCCCACTCAGTCATACTTTTGTGTTCCTTTGTGCTAATTGGCTGTATTCATTTATTATCGGAATTTGATCATCTTTGTCACAATATAGCCTACATAATTCTCTTCTTGTGTGCCATGAGTTGGGTGTTGTGATGTAAATACGAAACGTGGAAATTCCACGGTGTATCACTGACATTCGAGATTCAACGTTAGTTCCTGAGATAAAGGAATCATATTGCTGAAAATTACAAAAAAAATTGCATTTAAATATCTGGCTACATTGACTTATGAGTTTAATTCGTTCCGTTCGTAACTCAATTTCAAAAATTAAACGAAAAAAAAATGTGTTTTAAAAATAATGAGCTTAAATCATTTTTTTAAAATTGAAAAAACTATCAAGAATGAATAAAACGTCTTCGATATGAAATAACCTAAGAGTTGAAATGCTGTAAAATCCAACCAACCAACTTTTGTATCTATATTTTTATCTCCCCTAATGCATGTATTTACCCAACCCCTCTGACACGAACAGGATGTGACACACGCTTGGAGTAAAGCAGGTTATGATTCACAGTTTTCCTTCTTTTATATTGGTTTTCTAACTAAATTTAAAGAATCCTCGCTTAAATCCTACTTAATGGACATAAATTCCACCATTGTATGTCACCTCGCTGAAAGAAAAAAATACTAAAAAACAAGAAATTAACCGAATTTAATGAAATTTTCAGTGTTGATACATTAATGAATAAACAATATAATGCACCAGTTATTTTATTTGAAAACTACTACATTTTCTTTAGGTCAGTTAACTTTGAACCACGTATATTTGAGGCGTAACACAGATTGACAAACATACATGGTTGAGAGTTAATTTAATTAAATTTGGTAAATTCCTTGATTTTTAGTATTTTTTCTTTCGGCTGGGTGACATACGATGGTGGAATTTAGGTCCGTTAAGTAGGATTTAACCGATTCGTCTCTGTTCTGCTATTCACCCGTAGCTGGAAGACGGTACAGATGGATGCATGCCTTTCCCATGGAAATTAAAATATAATATTTTGTCGTATATTATCAATTTCTCTTTCGATATAATTAGTCCTTATGGCATTATTTTATGCTGCTATTAACAAAGTGTCAGTTCCTCTCTTGACGGTGTTCCCGGCTTAGTCATATAGGCAAGAGTTTTTTCTTCTCCTAGACTGGTTGCACTTCAAACTCCCAGAGCTCAGTCTAATCAAATATATTCTCAAACAACTTGACCGTATTATGTTACCCTTCTATGTTGACAGGGGAGTTTGAATATTGTTTTTTTCTAGACTGGTTTCTCCGGCAAGGCTATAAAATCCAGCCTATCCCACTATTTACTCGCTGCTGAAGTAGCGAATCGAAAACTCCAATTAATGCTCTTCCCAGGCACATCAAAGTGGAGTGAAACACAGACAGACGATTCCATAATTTGGGCTCGGTTCGCCGAGGCCATTTTCTGTGACGATAGCCATTACGCCACTCTGGTTTATCATTCTCATACAATTAGCATTTAAAATTGATTTAGCTATAATTTAGGGAGTGAATTGACATGAAACGGAAACCATGGAAGGGGACAATTCTATCCCTTTCGGCGTTCGTCACAAGAGATGATGACTTCATTCATTGCCGAATTGATATAGTTATATGACACAAGACCGAAAGTACGTGGCACCCAGTTAGACTCGAACTCACTAACAATGGTTTGTTAATCTAATTTGCTTACATTTACGCGAGGCGCTCCTGTCGAAATGATATACGTCTACTTGTCTGACAGTAGAAGACGTGATCTGACAGCTTGCCACACCCTTAACTGGTGAGGCCTGGTGGGGGTGTCGTGACAGGAGCCCCAGTCTGGTGTTATCTATATCGTTCCAGTGTTGCTTTCATGGGCTTAAATCCACGTTGTCACCACAATTTCCAGTGTCAGTTCTCCACTGCCAGATTTCCTGATGACTCCTTCGTACCATAGCCACTGGCTACAACTTTACGGACACCACTAAATACAAGCATATGCAACCCTAGGGCAGTTTTTCATGTCCAGGACAATTGGACGGTCATCATTAAGGTTGAGACAGCCGGATTTCCGGTCCTGGGGGTTACTTTGTCTTGCTGGGTTAATATTCACCAAGGAATGTAGGCCTGATCGTTGAGGCTGACCCCGCGGGCCTACATAAAAAAAGCAATGCCCCCTATTTTAATCCTCATAAACTACAACAGATGCTGGTAGCGGAATAATACTGTTAAATAGAGAGAGTTTTCAGCTACAAATCATTATATTTTCACATAGTAATTACCGTTGACTATTTATTATTGCCAGCAATAGACTGATGTATTTTGCTAAAGGCAACAAAGATGGGGAGGGGGGTTCAAATGAATCAATGTATAATAGTAATAATACCTTATCTCAGAAATTTAGATATAAAGAAGGTCAGAGGTCAGTAGAATGACTTAAGCATTATAATTAAGATAACAAACACGAGGAAACTGATAAAAATCAATGTATAATAGAAACAGAAGCTCACCCCAGAAATTTAAAAGGAAAGAAGTCCAGGGGGTTGAGTAACTCAAGCATTGTACTTAAGCCAACAAAGATGAAGAAACTAGTAAAAAACAATGTATAATAGAAACGGTAGTTCACCACAGAAATTAAAATTGAAAGAATGTCAACGATTAGAGTGGCTGGAGCATTGGGACTGAGAGTACAAAGACGACGAAAGTGGTAAAAAAAAACACCAGTAGTTTTGACGCATTTTTGCCGATTTTTTTCTCTTTCTTGACGATGTGTTCTTGTTAACATTGTTTATTTCATTGTTATAATTAAAAAATTCATAGCAAAGAATGTGGTGTGTTCTTTCATTCCCGAGAAGACTGACCTGTGTAGACTTTACTGACTCCTGGATATTTGTCGGAGAATCAGTGTTGTGTTTCCACACCATGGAGAGTTTTTTCGACTCAGGCTCTTAATGGTAATTATATCTTTAGCCCATTTGTAAAAATACCTTTATATATATATATATATATATATATATATATATATATATAATATATATATAGAGAGAGAGAGAGAGAGAGAGAGAGAGAGAGAGAGAGAAATCAACAAAATAGAACTGATAAGATTATAATGTCGAAATAAATTTATATTCTAAAGGTATACATCCTTTTATATATATCGCTCTTCTATATAAGGAATGGAGCACTCTGTGACGGCCTTTAACCACAAAGCGATGTGTGTATTAAAACAGTTAAAACCCTCTTCCCATTCTGTAAGTGAAGACAGCCTAATGGACTGACACCCAACCGATCGGATTTCAATTCCGGCTATAGGTAGCTTACAAAATGTCTAGCCACACTGACGAGACTTGATGAGTCGAAACACGTGTCTGTGGATGACCCTATATATATATATATATATATATATATATATTGTGTTTGTGTGAGTGTGTGTATGGGGGGGTCTGTGAGTGTGGGGCTGTCTGTAAGTGTGTGTGTGGATGTGAATAAGTCTGTGTGTGTGTGTGTGTGTGTGTGTGTGTGTGTGTGTGTGTGTGTGTGTGCGTGATTTAAGCTTTGAAGAATTTTGAGAATATTGGAAAACCCAAATATTTCATAATTCTTAAATCTCACTTCTCAATATTGGGCTATAGTGGCTAACGTGCTGGAATGTGACATCGTAATAAGTGAGTTCGAACTCCAGTCGCTCTATTACGTTTACCTTCAACCCCAACTATGTGTAACATGCTACAAGGATGGCTTTGAGATTAAATAAACCATGAAGGTTGATATGCCATTAAAAACAGAAAACAAACCTCTTCAAATAAGGATATGAACTGTGGTTTTATACTTCCAGCCAACTAATGTATAAATGCGTGCTGTTCGAGCGGTTTTGAATAGCCACGAGCAAGGAAGATGCCTTGCGGCACGATCCAGAGGGAAAATGCCAAATCCAGCATTCTGGATTGCCATTAAGTCACATTTTCCGAATGCATAAAAAGGGAAGGTGGTTGTATTGGGTAGAACATTTTTAGTATAACATACTTTAGGGTGTATGTTTCTGTGAGTGTGACGAAGAGAGAAAAAGAAAGAAAGAAAGAAAGAAAGAAAGAGGGAAAGAAAAAGAATAAATGGTTGGGGAAGATATAAGAAAAAGAAATGGAAGTGCGTGGTGTAATGGTTAAAGTCATGGGAAATGGACTCGTCGCTCCGAGTTCAAATCCTGGATGTGGTAATTGCATTTCACTTAGCGCTAATACCCTTGGGAAAGGTATGAATCCTAATCTCCCTCCAGCTATGGATAAATAGTAGGGCTGACCGGGCTCTTTAACCTTGGTTAGGCAACTGGTCTAGGAGAAGGAAAACTCTGAATTCAAACCTGTTAAACTCCGCTTAAGAAATTGACCTTGTGTCACATCCTGCTCGTGCGGAGGAGTTGATAAATATATATAAGAAAAAGAAATAGTGTAAGTGAAAGAAGTGTTCGCTAGAGTAAAGCAGAAAAGGAATAGAGAAAATATTTAATGTTCTTGAGTGTATTTCTATGTCATGTATGCAATGAAACCTTAGAAAATGTGTATGTGTGTTTTTGAGAGAGAGCGAGTGAGAGAGAGTGTGAGTGAGTGAGTAAGAGAGACAGAGACAGAGACAGAGAGACAGAGAGAGAAATTTGGGGAATGATTAAGTTGAGAAAGTGCGGATAAATAGTTAATGTCCTGCATGCATTTTCGCGTGTGTGAAACTGTGACAGATTGAACGAAGTCTTAGAAAAAAGGACATATATATATATATATATATATATATATATATATATATATATAGCTGTAAAATGCTCCGAGGCACAATACACACACACACACAAATATATATATATATATATATAGAGAGAGAGAGAGACAGACAGACAGACAGACAGACACAAAATAGAAAGAGATTAATAGAGAGAAGTTAAACCAGACTTAGATAAAGAAATGTATAACGTCATGATGAATGTTTGAATTGAAAGCTAGCTAGCTAGCTAGATTAATTGATAGATAGATAGAGAGAGATTGATTGATAGATAGATAGATTGATTAACAGATAGATAGATTGATTGAGAGATAGATAGATAGATAGATAGATAGATACTTAGAGTGATTGATAGATACTTAGATTGATTGATAGATAGATTGATAGATTGATAGATTTGCACATATATATATATATATATATAATATATATATATAGAGAGAGAGAGAGAGGGAGAGAGAGAGAGAGAGAGGTGAATACAAGAGATATATAGATATGATTAGAATAAGAGACAGACAGACAGACAGATAGATAGATAGATAGATAGATAGATATGAACAGAATAAGAGATAGATAGATAGATATATATTTACCAACTCCTCCGCACGAGCAGGATACGACACAAGGTCAATTACTTAAGCGGCGTTCAACAGGTTTGAATTCAGAGTTTTCCTTCTCCTAGACTGGTTAAAGAAACCAGTCTGCCCTGCTATTTATCCATAGCTGGAGGTAGAGTAAGATTTATACCTTTCCCAAGGGTATTAGCGTTAAGTGAAATGCAATTA
>CM042159.1:934590-957090 GCA_023376005.1 Doryteuthis pealeii | reverse complement strand
AGATTTATTACTGCTCAATTGGAGGATCTCAATCAGAAGGGAAGAGGAAGTGGGAGAGGAAAGAGAAAAAATGTAATAACAAGAACAATAAGGAGGAGGAGGAGGAAGGGAGAGGAGGAGGAGGAGAGGAAGAGGAGTAGAGGGGAAGAAGGGAGAGGAAGAGGAAGAAAAGAAAAGGGAAAGAAAAAGGGAGAAACTAACAACAGTGACGGAAAAGACCAAAAGGAACATGATAATCATAACAATAATAATTATAATAATAATAATTGTTATAATATGATAAGTTACCTTCCTTCCCCCATGGATAGGGTTAAAAATGAAAAGCGGTACGCATGCGCGGAACACCAGTATAAACATTACATGAATACAGAAGCAGACGTTAATAAGCTGTGTGTACAAATGCATAATAAAATGTATATTACATTTTAATATTGAGTGAAATAACACCACACATACAAGTAAAGTAGATACTACAATAATAATAATAATAATAATAATAATAATAATAATAATAATAAATATTATTATTATTATTATTATTATTATAAAACGACAAAACGGAGAGGTTTCACATAAAAAGACCTGGACACGGTTAAAAAGAGAAAACTCCAAGAGAGTCACTAATAATAGCCGCACAAAATAATTGCCTTAAGCACAAATCATATCAAAGCAAAAATTGATAAGATGCAACAAAAACAGTAAATGTAGATTGTGCAATGGCAGAGATGAACTAGCATAACGGAAATACAAACTAGGCACAACTGGGTTGAAAAGGGAACCACTAGGAATTATGCAAAAAAATTAAATTTTGACCAAACAACAAAATGGTATATGCATAAACCAGAATTTGTTCTTGAGAATGAACGCATAAAATCTCTGGGACATTGAGATAAAAAGGGATCACCTTATTCCAGCAAGAAGACCATAACTAGTATTTATTAACAAAAAAAGAGAGAACGTGTCAACTGGTGGACTTTGCGGTTCCAGCAGATCACAGGGTGAAGCTGAAGGAAAATGAAAAGATGGATAAAAATCTGGACCTTGCCAAAAATTGAAAAAGCTTTTGACCATGAGAGTGAAAGTGATACCACTTGTAATTGGTGCACTTTGAACGGTCCCAATGAACTTGGGAAAAAGACTGGAGGATCTAAAATCAGAGGAAGAATTGAGACCATCCAGACTACTGCACTGCTACAATCGGCTAGAATACTCAGAATAGTCCCAAAGACATGAGGGGACAGGTTTGTCACTCAGACTCCAGTGAAATACCATCAGCTTACGTTGGTGTGAAAAACTCACAAAGTGTGTCTGACTTCGAAAATCAGCATTTGTAATTCCGTATATTACCTGGGTTTGAACACTGCTTTCTAACACATGTAAGAAAGCATCTGAACGTACAACCGGTATGCATGGTCTCATCATCAACATGACGACAGTACGGATTCACTTGATTCTGTCTGTCTGTCTGTCTCTCCTCTTTCTCATTCCGTCACTATTGGTCATCGCTCTTAGCAAACCCTCCAAGAGCTGATTTCCCAACCTTACCAGCAATTTCAGTGAGAGCTCTATGGACTAATCAGTAAAGTTTGAGCCATATATTTAGCCCCGTAGAAATTATACATTTTCTGCAGCCCACCTGAAATTTGCCATGTCCCATTTTGGCCATATGGCCAAAGGTTGGGAAACGCTGATTTAGACGACATCCACTGTCCGCATAGAGCTGGTGAATTTACATTTCTTTTTGGTTGGCCTAAACTGGTGTGTCTATGTGTAGGAGTCCACTGTAAAACGTTAATTATGAGTTCATTCTTACTTCCAAGCTGTGCCCAGCAGATCTTGCTCGTCTTACTTAGATGGTTTGTGTGATAGGAGGTATGTGGCCACACAGCTTGTGTTGTGTAGAGAGCTGCCTCTAGGATTTGATCAAAACAGCACGCAGCATCCATGCGTTTCGTTAGAGTCCTAGTGGTGCAATGATACGGTAATACCGACACGGATACATGTTGGAAGAATTCCAGCTTTATTTTATCAGACCCAAAGCCAAATAAGATGAAATTAGAAAAGATTGTGTTGCGCCAATATTCTAGTGTATAATATTTAAAGTGCGTACCGTGAAAATCAGTATAGAAAGTTATGCCCCTTTACTTTGGCTAAACATCCTGACAACAGATCAGAAGGGAGAATAAGACTGGAAGATTGTGTTGCGCCATACTTCTTTTCGAAATCAAGTCTTGCATGTGGGTTCGAACCATAATGAGAGGAGCCATGAAGTGGAGGAATAAGCAATTCATTTAGCAACGAAACAGAATATGTTGCTTTTAACATCATTCTCTTTCTTTCTTTTTTCTTTCTTTTTTTTTTTTCTTTCTTATTTTTCTTTCTTTTTTTTTTCTATCATTTACTTCTTCCCGAAATATATATTTATTAGTCACGTGAAAAGGATTCCTGGTCTTTATTTTTTCTAAGGAAAAAACATTTTTCAAACGTATATTCAGTCTTAGATCTCAACAACATCTTTTTAAGAGAGCGAGGGAAATAGAGAAATAAAGTGGGAGAAAGAAAGAAAAGAGATAGATAGAAAGAAAAAGAAAGAAAGAAAGAAAGAACGGAAAAAAGAAAGACAATTGGAAGAGAGATTGATAAAGAAAAAGAAAGAAAGAGAAGGAGGAACGAGAGTAAGAAAGAGAGAAAAGAAAGAAAGAAAGAAAGAAAGCGCAGACAAAGAAAAGAAGAAAGAAAAAAGAAAGATTAAAAGTAATATGAGAGAGAGAGAGAGAGAGAGAGAGAGAGAGAGAGAGAGAGAGAGAGAGAGAGAGGAGAGGGAAAGAGAGAAAAAAAGAAGAAAAGAGAAAAAATGAAGAGAGAGTGACCAAAGAAAGAAAGAAATTGAAAATGACGAACGAGAGAAAGAAAGAAAGAAACAAACAAACAAACAAACAAAAAGAAAATAAGGAAAATAGAGTGATAAAGAAAGAAACAGAAAAGAGGTAACAATAAAAAAAAAGAAAGAAAGAAAGAAAAAGAAAATAAAGAAGAGAGAGTGATAAAGAAAGAAACAGAAAAAGAAGGAACAAGAAAGAAAGAAAGAAAGAAAGAAAGAAAGTGCACCTGTGACTTCTACCCTCCCTTCCCCATTTTTCTTTAATACTTTCTTTTTATCTCTTATTTACTCGTTAACCCGTCAATTGATAGCCAAGTTTTTATCCTGACATTCCCAGTTAGATTACTAAGCCTCATTTAAGCTCCTTGATTTCAAGAAAATCTTATTTAGATCTTAGCCACAGAAGTACTATCCATTTAAAAGCTAATCCGTTGACTAATAACAGAACTAACACACACACACACAAACTCTCTCTCTCTCTCTCACATACACACACACACACACACACACATTATATATATATATATATATATATATATATATATATATATACATGAAACATGGACCTTATACTCCCACCAAGAGCGGCGGCTAAATAACTTCTACCTTCGCTACCTTAGACGTATACTGGCCATCACCTGAGGGACAGGATCACTAACACAGCAGTACTTGAGAGAGCTCAGCTCCCCAGCTTATTCTCTACTAAGACAACGTCGTCTCCGATGGTTGGGTCATGTACGTCGGATGGATGATGGACGAATCCCGAAAGACATCCTCTATGGAGAGCTTACGTCTGGTAAAAGACAGATTGGTAGCCCCCAGCTGCGATTCAAGGATGTCTGCAAGAATGATCTCAGGTGCTTTGGCATTGCCCCTTCCAGCTGGGAAAATTTGGCCCAGGACCGCCCTCGGTGGCGGCAGAATCCCCGTAGAGGACTGTTCATGTCAGAAGTCACCCTGACACAACACCATGAAGCTAAGAAGTCCAGAAGAAAACAGGGGCAACAAAGCATCGGAATATCAAAAGTATTTTCTATTGGATTTTGTTTAATATAAAATATATTAAACAATATTTTCGAAACTCAGTCATATTTACTTAGTTTTTTTGTTTGTTTGTTTTTTTTAATAAAATGGAAAAACAACATTTGCATTTACTTGTTGATAAAAAAAACCTGGGGGTGGGTTACTTTTATCACCTTCAAACCGCTAAAAATATTTTAAATTTGGCGGAAGGGTTAAAGTCTTTACATTCTAAGTGCCGAAAGTACTCGGGACCTGAACTTTGGTGGACTAATCCACGAATTTCACCCAAATATTAAAAAGTTGGCTAGAAAACTCGAAAAGATCAAAAATAAAATTGTTAAACCGGAGATGTGTCTTTTGTTTAATTGAACACACACATATATATATATATATATATATATATATATATATATATATATATTAATTATATATCATGAGATTTATTGTCAGACTGTCTTTCCTAAGACAGTGCTCAATATAAAAAATAGAGCAATTTGCACGGTAAAATAAGTCAGAACATGATCAACAAGATAATTTAAAGACGAATGTTTTTTAAAATCCAGAATGCAGACATATACATTGCAACTCTGATATTCCTATTTTCCCCATCGCCAGACAATACAGAAAACTTTCCATTTGTCAATTCCTTTATATTTCTATACGTTTACTCTTACTACTTCACCCTCCTCGTCCTTCCTGTACATACTACAAGTTCCTTACATGGAAGGAAAAATTCTCAATTCAAAACCCCAGCGGTAATGTTCGAACGTATCTCTGGCACATCAGTGCCCCATTATTCTGTTATCAGCATATCTAAAAAGTATGGTCGGTCCTACACATGCCTTCTCTCCTATAAATAAACCATCTGTGTTTGTATTCAAACGGTTCACTTTTTTTAGCTGAAATTTGGAGCCTCATACTTCAAGATCAGAAGGAGGGTTAATAATGCACATACTGTAGTAACTTGACTTACGAATGGCCCAACTTACGAGTTACGAATTGTCACTCGGTCAATATTTTGCTTTACGTTGCAAGATACATTCTGATAAAATATTGAATGATATCTGTTTTGATTGTATAATGTTCCAATTGAAAGAGTCTGTCAATTGTGTGTGTGTGTGTGTGTGTGTGTGTGTGTGTGTGTGTGTGAGTGAAAATAAAACATCATAACAAAATTTTCATTAGAACATTTTAAGTGTATTGTTACTTAGAAAAACAGAAATAGGGGTTCAATTTATAACTGAATGATACTTTTATGGGGTCTGCCTTCGCGCTTATAGGATAAACTCCTATATTTTATAACCAATAAAAAAAACTAAAAGAAGCGCTAACCATAACTTCTATCCAAATTAAACGAGATTCTTTTCTTCTTTTTTTTTAATTAATCAATCTCTAAAATCTGATTGGATAAGGCAAATCATGAGCTTCAGATTATGTTAATAAGTTCAGTAAAAACCCTTGAGTTTCCAAATTTATTCTGCCAAAGGAAAATCTTATTCATAAAAAATAAATATTAAGATATACTGCATCCCATAATTCATTATATTCTATTTCATTATGTTTTTCTACGATACAATACTATTTTTTCTTATTAATTAAAAACAATTAACAAAAATAATTAGAGCGCTTTTTTTTGGTGGGGGGTGCGGAACAGATTAATGACATTTCAGTTAATTTCAATGAGGAAAATTGATTTGATATACGAAGAAATTGAGCTAGTAGCGGCACGAATTAAACTCGTAAGGCAATGTACCCTAATATATATATATATATATATATATATATATATATATATATATATATATATATAGTCATCCAAAGACACCGTGTTTCGAGTGTGGTTAGACATTAGCAGGCTATCTGCAACTGTGATGAAAACCCGATCGATTTATTACTACAATTATATACGATTTATTATCAAACTCCATAACCACTCAGCCATCAGCACCTACAGACTGGAACGAGGATTTTAACTGACAAATATATACATATGTATATATATAAAGGCCACCAGTGAGTGCTCCATACATTTTTATAGGAGAGCGTTGCCTTTAAGCTTAGTCAGTGGTTGCCAGCGAAATCCACTCCGAATTGCTCAAAATACAGAAATATTTAAGAATGCCTAACTCTCTTCTTTTAATTCAATTTTTATATTATTTTTCGTAGAGTATAAAGAAAAACCGAAATTTCCACTGAGAGATTTATAATTTTAGTAAAAAGAAATTTTGGTTTCAGAATAATTTCAAGAAATACAAATTTTTAAAGGCTTCCTCATTTGTCTTCTTTGTCTGCCTGACTTCTTTTTGTTGGGTTATTTAAAGGAGTGTATATATTCGAATATGCTTAAGGCATCGCTACAGCTGAAGAATAATATTCAGGCAGAGATAAGAGGATTGAGCAAAGTCATACAAAGTTCTCGAATTAAGGTGCAACTTTGTATCCGTGAAAATGAAGGTAATCTGAAAGATATCATTTTTCACAAATTATATTTCCTTGGATTATATTTTATGACTCAAAAGATTAAATTTTTGTATGTATCAGTCTTTTATGGGCCACCCTATCTATATATCTATTAATAATGGAGATTGTCTGTATTTCTGCCTGTAACAAAAACTGCGCCATAGCTCTACGTCACAGCTTACGTCATAATATTTATGCTATATACACCCAAAATTTGAGTAAGCAATTTTAAAAATAGTTTTTTACTCTCGTTCTTTTTTTTTTACAGTAACAAGAAGTTAACTAAAAAGTTTACAAATAAATAAATACCTACGATTTTGTGGAAAATTGATGTGGAAAATATTCAAAATAATTGTTTGATTATTACATGCACGCAACATTTTATTTGAGAGGGACGGGGCTCAGTTTTCATTTCAAATTGTTTTATTTATTTTATTTTTTTACTCCTTTAATAAATATGAGGATTTGTCTTACTTATGAAACAAACCCTCTGACTTTGAATTTTAACTCCCACCCTCTCAGGCCATGTCTTTCAAAAATTAATTTTTACGACGCTCTATATATGTTTCTGTTTAGGAGCTTCTTTATCCTTCATACAATTACAAAATTGAGAATTGTGACATATTAACATACTGACATTCACATTTATTAACAGAGGTTATTATATTATCAAAAATTATCAGTTGATAATTGAGTTGGTTGGTTGGTTGGTTGGTTGTTTTGTTTTACGGCATATCGACGTTAGTGGGTCATTTAATGCCGACAAAGTTTTGAAATGAATTCATTCTTAATAAATAATCAGTTTTGTCTATAAAAGTTTTTCTGTTTAACCCATAGATGGGACCCTAACAGGTACTACCACACCGGGTCAGAGTGGACAAGGAAGTAATGGTGATGAAGGGTGTTCCATATTCCCCAGACCTCTAGAACTGGAACCTCACCATCAGATAGAGTTTAATGTCATTCCCAAGACATGAAGACCCACAGCCACCGCCTTCTAGCACCCATATGGTAAAAAGGGTTGGGGCTAGCTATGAGGGCAATAGGGTTGGGGCAATCATATAAGTGCTATGGCTTGACATAACCAGCCGATTGATCGGAGGGGGCCTCTCCGACCGCCCGTCTTGCATAAGTAAAGGTCTACTCCTTGAGAGTTTTTCACAGAATACCTTTACAAGTTCAATTTGTGAACAATTAAATTCAATATGAAACTTAACAAATTCAAAGCGGAAAAGGAAAATTTAAAATGGAATAACCAAATTTAATTTGAAATTAAGCACTTTTTTTGTTTGTTTGTTTTTTTTTTTTGTTGCTCTCGAGTTCGACAAAAAAACATCTGAAGAAGGTCGAGGGCACTTCAGTCGAAACGTTGGGTATATAACAATAAAGATGAGGACAACAGTCCGAAATATCTAATTAATGCAAATTATCAAGAGCCTTTCAGACCATCAATTAAATTTTAATCTTATCTTTGAAGAAAAAAGAATGGATTTTTGTACAAAATAATGGCTATTTGGGGACAAGAAAAGAAAAAGAGGAAAAATTATGACTTGGCGTGTATAAGATAATTGATGTTAAAACATGGATGGATCAGAGTCACTTGGCCGAAATTTGAGTAAAGCTCACCCCGCCCCTCCCTTCCCATACTTAACCAGGACAACGGGATGGAAAATTCTGATCTCATAATTCCACAGGCAAACACGTGGGGGCCGGGTCGCATGGGATTGGCGGGAAAAGGGGGTCTTTGTTGATGGAAAAGCGGGAACGGTCTTCATTTGATGTTTGCTTCCGTCTCTCAGTGTCTGTATGCGCACGTGTTGTGTGGCCCTGGGAAGATTGGTGTGCGTGCCTCGTTGCCGACTGCATTACACCAACGTGGCAGTTCTTTTATCTAAACAACAATTGTGAGAATAAGTGTGTATGTATGTGTGTGTATGTGTGTGTAAATATACATACATCCATATATACATACGTACACACATGTATGTGTGTATATGTGTATATGTCTGTAAATATAGATTGTTACAAATATGAATATCCAGATGTCTGTGCATGTGTGTGATTTAGTGAACTTTTCGACACTGGCATGTGTTTCGCATAAGCATCCAGAACAATTT
This sequence comes from Doryteuthis pealeii, assembly GCA_023376005.1. Classification (NCBI taxonomy): domain Eukaryota; kingdom Metazoa; phylum Mollusca; class Cephalopoda; order Myopsida; family Loliginidae; genus Doryteuthis; species Doryteuthis pealeii. Next base: position 948,609 of record CM042159.1, on the reverse strand, counting down.
ATTTTGTATTTTGTATGTAAATATATACTGATACACAAATTTAGACAGACATACAGACATACAGACAGACACACAGATAGATAGATAGATAGATAGATAGATCGTAATCCACACACATACACATACACACCTATATATATATATATATATATATATATATATATATATGTGTGTGTGTGTGTGTGTGTACGTGTACGTGTACGTGTGTTAGCTAGGTGCAGCGCTCCACCTCAAAGGATAAAACAATCTTCTTGGTCTAGCGCTAGTGAAAATGGGATAGACTCCCTCGCTGTCTGGCTGATACCGACATTAGGCCGCCCCGACGACGACGACTTAACTAAGATCCGGCAGGAGAGAACTGACTGGCGGGCCAGTCTTAGATATTCTTCAGACTTTACTTAACTAAGACCCGGCACGAGAGTATGGACTGGCGAGCCCAGTCTTAGCAGCGGGATGAATATTTCCAGTTCTCAAAATATCGGCGTTCGAAAATCAGGGACTTTGACTGGGACACGAACACCGGTCCCTTTCGGCATTTGGCAGAAAACTGCCGACTATATTCAGTCACGTGACCGCACCGACCCCCCCCCCGAATCGGATTTGAACGGCCAGATAAGCGGATCAATGAGTAAAGTGCAATGATTTCTGTGTCACTTAACTGAGGGGCGGTAGAAACACGTCACCGGTTGACTTACCGTGAAACGGGGGGGGGGGGCGGAGAAGCGGAGGTTAAAACGGTTTTTATTTTGTTTGGAATCAGTCATCACTTGCTGCAGCAGTAGCAGCTGCCAGAGCTACTATGGCGGGGGCTGGGGTGATAAGAGGGAATGATAGTAGTAGTAGTATCATAGAAGTAGGAGTAGGAGTAGTAGTTCACTTTATTTGAATAACCCCACTTAGTTTGGCACATGCCCAAATAAAGAGAGACTGGGTATAAAAAGACTTCTAAATGAAGCAAGGTTTGGCAAAAAATCTTACTTTATCCTGACCACGAAAGGATCGAGGTACAAAATTAGTATCCCTCTCTCTCTCTCTCTCTCTCTCTCTCTCTCTCTCTCTCTCTATCTATCTATCTATCTATCTATCTATCTATATCACACACACACATACACACATATATATATATATATATATATAGTTTAAGAATCGCAAAATCCTTAGTAACCGAGCGCTGTTGATTTCAGGTCCACGCTACCGAAACTCAGATATAAATGCTCTATCAACGATATTGAGCACTATTTACTTATAAATGTACTATATATATATATATATATATATATATATATATATATAGGGAATATCTGAGGAAAAACAAGGAAAAATCGTCCAAAGAACAAAATAAAATTAACCTCGGTATTTGAGATTCATTTGAAAGTTTAATTTGCTTATGTCAACATTTGTTCGATGGAAGACTGGAAATAGAATGGTAAATCATCCGATTTCATATTTTACTTAATGATCCTTATTTATTGAATTCTCTTTATTTATAAATGCTAATTATAATAAAATAGGAGGTGTAATTACAGAACGGTTATCGTCTGAGAAAATGGACTCGGCGAGACGAGTTCAAGATCTCGATGCTGTTGTTTGCGATTCACTTCACATTTATACTCTCGGAAAGGGCGACCATCGTAAGGTAATGGTTAACAACCTACTATTGCAAATCTATTGCTACCGAATAGCGAGTTCGAACCTCGGCCAATACTTGCAACATTGTATCACATCCTAACCGCGGCGGAGGAGTCGGGTAAATACATACTCTTGGAAAGTGGGTCCAGTTTTTATTTGCTTTTTTGTTTGTTTGTTTGTTTAATGCCATATCAAACTTCGTGGGTTATCTAATACCTAAGCCATCCTTGTAGAAAAACAGCAGTGGTACTATCTAACTCATAGCTGGGGTAGAAGGGGCTTCCGTGGAGAGACGTTCGTGAGCTCTGCGGATGACTGGGTTATCCGGGTTGCCTATGTATCGTTACAGAATGGCATTGTGGAAAGGCGCCATTGTACCATCAAGTGCATTCCAGCTGGGAATCAATGTTATATTATGGAGGATTTGTATTGATACAACGTGATGTCAAAAGACGACGCAACAGCTTTGTCGTGCGCAGCCATAACCATTAACGAACCCGACTTCCATGTGGAACATGACCAGAGTTCAACGGCGTTGCGACTGACACCTTTTTCAGAAAATTATTCCGAAAGTTAAAGTAATTGCTCGATTGTACTTCGAACTCGCGTACTACGTTGTTGCAGTCCATCACGTTAGCCACAACATCACGGGGACTCACCTGAGAGATAGTGTTGAATCGGCTGTTGTAGCATTGATTAATAGGGCAATCGGTCAAGAATGACAATGAGATGCGCTATTAGTGTAGCAGTTATCATCGTAAAAAATAAAATCGGATTTCAAATCCTGGACGAGGCTATATATATATATATATCGGGAATTAATAACTGTGTTCTATATTTTTTTAATCACAATACAAAATATTCTTTTTCGAAATAGTTCATTGAATAATATCATACTTCCAAATACAAAATGCCATTTTTCATATATATATATATATATATATATATATATATATATATATGGGTGTGTGTGTGTGTCTGTGTTTGTGTATGTGTGTGTGTCTGTGTTTGTGTGTGTGTTTGTGTGTGTGTGTGTGTGTGTTAACAGGCACCCTGAAAACATGAATTCCCGCAATCTTTCTGAATTAAACATTCAGAAAGATTGCGGGTGATTTCTTTTACTTCAGACAAAATCTGTTTATATAATTCAATTGTGATTACTGGTAAACTAGACAAACAAACAAACAAAACGTGATGTCATATGAAAATGTGTATTTTAATGATAACTTTATAAGAAAGATAATTTATATTATATTCTTGTTAGAAACACCAACTGGTTCTGTACGCTTTATGCCGTCTACTGCATATAATAGGAATTATTTTTTTAAAATGCTCGTAAGTTGTGTCTTCTGTGTCAGTCTTTATTGTTGAACGTTCATTGTCAGTTTAAAAGAAAGAGAGAAAAGGGTCTAACCGGTGTTCTGAATGACTAAAAAAGATTCATAATTATGTTTGAATGGATATGAGTAAAATCCGTTAAATCTATATAAGCAGAGGAACCCGTCATTGCCCGGGATTTAAATAGTTAGAAATAAATCTCTTAACTATATTTACACATTTACATATCTTATTATAATGGAGATTCGGTGTCTTTCTGTCAGTAACCGAAACTATGTCACTGATTACGTCACAATACCCTCAGAAATTGCTTACATCAGAATACTTACATTCCTGCTTACATCACAATACCCTCTGGAATTGCTTACATTACAATACTTAGATTACTACTTACATCACAATACCGTTAGGAATTGCGTATGTTTAATTAAAATCTAATATATAAAATAAATCTTATTCATTAACGATCTGAATCTGAACATCTGAGGTAGATTTGCCTCGAAACAACAAAATGTATATCAGAGCGTTTGAAATCCTGCAATGTGTCTTATATATTACTAAGAAATTAAAGTTTACATAATATATGGTGTGGTTAATTTGCATACTGGTTTTAATAAAACCGGGAGTAATTGATAATTACTTGGTGTTACTAATCTCTAATATTTTTGTTTTATTCTCCAGCGTATTAAAATCAATCCTGTGAAAGTTTTATATTGAAACAAATTAAAATATAATTAGAATAAGTGTCATCTTTTTATATGCGTTCTTATTTAATTTCTAATTTAATATATTTCATTACATTAAAACTGCCAGGGTGTGTATATTCTTGATAGTAAAGTCTAATAAAAATTCTCTTTCTATATATTTGTTTTATTATCTTTTATTTTTCATATATTCTTGTTTGTAAGTTGTGTATTTCGATTATACACTTGGTTATATTTTTTTCTTTCATTTATCATTTATTTGCTTTTTATTTTACCGTAAAAATTTAATTTATTTCATTTTTTTGATATTTTAAAATAATTATGTTTTTAATATATCATTGATTTATACCCTTATATTTCATTTCGCATTTCGCATTTCTTATGGGAAGTTCGAATTTAGAGTTTTCTTTCTTATAGACCGTTTGTCCTACCAAAATCAAAGAGCCCAGACTGCCCTACTATTTATTCATAGCTGAGGGAGAAGAGTTGGATTCGTACATTTGCTAAGCGCTATGTGAAATAATACCAGACTCGTCCAGGATGTGGACTCGTATCACCATGTCTATTTCGATAACCCTTACACTATCCAGCTATTCTCCCCCCACCGGTGTGGGTAAAAATTATATTCATAGTAGTAGCTTAAGAGGTAAACTTAGTATTGGAATGGGAAGATTGAAGGCAATTAATCTTATTATAATAGAGATTATTTGTGTGTCTGTAAACGAAAGCATATGACCACTGACGTCACAATTCCTTTAGTTATTTACGTTATGTTAACATGTATTATTGAATAATCATGATTTGATGTTAATTAGCATCTTATTTATTAACAACCTTGCTGACTTAGATTTACCTCAAAACAGCCCATGTTATTAATGTGTTTAAAATCTTACAATGTGTATTATATATCATATAGCCAATGTCATTAATGTTTTTAAAAATCCTGCAATGTGTGTTATATATCACTAAGAAAAAAAGCTTACATAAAATATGGTTTACATAATTTGTATACAGATTTTAACAAAATCGGATATAATAATTAATTACTTTGTAGTATTGCTTTCTAATAGATTTGTTTTATTCTCAAATGTATTAAAAGCAATAAATAATTTTATAATAGGAATCAATTACCGTATTTGACGGTATATAAAAAGATTTCCCTGCGTCTTATACATGGTAGGTGAAGTTTGAGACCTCCCGTAGGTCTAGGATAATCTTCTCTATGATGCTCACTAACCCAGCTTACGCTCAGTACTTTTACCTACCCTAAACTCCAGGAATCCTTATTTTATTGCTGGTATTGTTAGAATCAAGGTTAACAGGAGCGATGGCTAATAATTGCTTAAATACACTAAAAACTTTTTTTTTCTTCTGAAAATGACCTGCTGAAATGGAGGGGTGCGTCTTATATGCCCGTGCGTCTTATATATATTTACCGACCCATCCGCACGAGCAGGATGTGACACAAGATCAATTTCTTAAGCGGAGTTTAACAGGTTTCAATTCAGAGTTTTCCTTCTCCTAGACCGGTTGCCTAACCAAGGTTAAAGAGCCCAGTCTGCCCTGCTATTTACTCATAGCTGGAGGGAGAGTAGAATTCATACCTTTCCCAAGGGTATTAGCGCTAAATGAAATGCAATTACCACGTCCAGGATTTGAACTCGGGGCGACGGGTCCATTTCTTATGACTTTAACCATTACACCACGCGCTTCCTGCGCCCGTGCGTCTTATATGCCGTCAAATACGGTAGATTAAAACAAAAACAGAATAATCTTTTCATATGACGCACTTATTTAGTTTCAATAGTCTTACTAATTTAATACAATATTTTGTTAGATTAAAACTGAAATACTTGTACCCGGAGGGCTCATATTTTTGCCAGTTAATCTAATGTTTACAAGAGCGAATCTGACAGTTGTGAACAAGTTAAAAGGCCCTAGCAGATCGTAGATGGAGCAGTGCCAGCGGAGCACACGGCGAATGCAAAATAGAGTGAGAAAAATGAAAGGAATCCTGACTTTGCCCTCAGCTGATAAGGGTTCAGAATATGAAAGTTAGGGCAATGCCACAATAATGATCGCAAGCCAACAAGGTTAGAATTGAGAGGGAATGTGTTGAATGTTGAGGAAGGGTTCAAGCAGGACAGATTGCAGCGCTTTTGGGGGGTATACAGGGATTCTATATGAAGAAATCATTTGGATTAAAATCATGGTAGACCCTTAACTCTTTTCCTCTATAATAATAATAATAATAATAATAATAATAATAATAATTATTATTATTATTATTATTATTATTATTACTTCTCTATGTTTTTAATATATTTAATTATTTTTTAATTATTTTTGATTATTTACGGATGCCACTTCAACGAAAAGGCTATTATTTTTAATTATTTACGGATGCCACAGCAACAGAAAGTTTAAAGCGGCAATTGGATACTATATATATATATATATATATATATATATATATATATATAATATATATTATATGGATGGATAGATAGATAGATAAGAACAGACTGATAAGAACACACTGACAGACAGACAAGAACAAACTAGGATATATCGTAATAGACGGAGATAGATAGACAAATTGAGATAGGTAGATTGCTAGTTTGATAGGAACAGATTGATTGTAGGTTGGTTGTTTGGTTGGTTGGTTTTAGATTTTACGATACGTCAGTGCTTGGGTTATTTTATGCTGAAGATGTTTTCGTTTATTCATTCTTTTAGAATTTTTAACTCTTGTATGATCTATTTAACCCATAGATGGTACCCTAAAAGGTACTACCCCTCCAGATCAGAGTGGACCTGAGAGTGATGGCAATGAAGGGGTACTCCAACGTCCCCTGAAATCCAGAATTGGAATAGACTGAGATAGATAGATAGACAGATAAATATATATATATATATATATATATATATATATATATATATATATATACCCAAGGTGTGTCATAAAAGTATCGATATTGAAGCTGTATTTACCAAGATAGAAATGAACAATGAATGGAACGTTAATTTTCTGTTTCAGAATACAAGGTGTATCATAAAAGTGCCAAGTATGAAGCTGTATTTGACAAGATAGAAATGAAGAATGTATGTAACGCTAATTTCTTCAGAATACAAGGTGTGTCTGCCGGGTTAGCTCAGTCGGTAGCAGCATTCGGCTAGAAACCACAAGGTTCCTAGTTCGAACCGGTCCTCGCCAACACAGCGTATGGAGATATGTGCGGTAAAGTAAGGAGCTGATGGTAGGTGTTGCGATCCACCTCAGACGCCAAAAACGATATCCTTGGTCTAGCGCTATTGAAAAGGGGATAGACTCCCTCACTGACTGGCTGATACCGACTTTAGGCCGCCCCGACGACTTTACTTTACTCATATATAAAGAGAGAGAGAGAGAGAGAGAGAGAGAGAGAGGGGGAGAGAGATCAACGGACTAGAACAGATATATGTTATTGGAAGATGAGAGCTTTCATAGACAAAAGAAAACACTCTAAAAGTATACAAAAATGTTGTATGTAAGAGATGTAGGTTCATTTGTAGTACTATTTAATATCTTTAATGATAACGGGACTGGTAATGGTAATACCAATTTTCCGTTTATTATATTATCATCGTCTGGTGTCGGAATATCTGGATTGTAGCCTAATTCACTTTAGAAGCAAAATTACATTCGATTGCCTCCTCGTATCTTGGCTTTCGTTGTGAGTCAGGGATAGGCATGCCTCTCAATTTTGTAAATGCTGGCAATAGCCCCAAAGGCCCCCCGGCACGACTGCCACGCTAGTGATTTGAAGGAGGGGGAAGAGGAGATGAGGAGGAGGAGGGTCATCTTCTTGCCTGATTTTAGGAAGAAATATCAGCACCCGTCTCTGCCATCTCTGCTCCGTATTTAAAAAAAAGAAGAAAAACACCATTTTGCCATCTTGACAAGTTGGACACCTGTCAATTGTTGAATTGTTTTTTTTTTCCTTCTTTTTTTTTCATTTTGTTTATTATTCACACGAATTGAGCACTGATTCCCTCATAAAGAAAGCGGTTTAGCCATTACCGCCCGACAACGCTCAACAACGCCCAATACCCCCCAAAAGCACCTGTATAGCCTACGAATTACATGCAATGGAACACCCATTAACCGTACTAATAAACAGGGAAATAATCAGTCGGGCGGTAAATAGGATATTAATAGTACCGCCCACGTATACTTTTATATGAGTTTTCTTATTTGGATGCATAAATTTACGAATATTATTTCATTATTTTAAATATTGTTTTATCATAATGAGGTAAACAACGGATGAAGCTTATTTAAAAAAAAAATAAAAATAAAAAGCTAAGTTGGTAGAGCACGTACCATGGAATCGCAAGGTTCTGGGTTCGATAATGGTCCCCACTAACTCAACGCGTGAGTCGCACAGATTGAGTAATCTGATCTGTGCGGTAAAGTGCGGAGCTGGCTGTAGTGTCGCTCCACTTCAGAAAAATAAAACAGAAATCTCCCTCATCAAGCTCAAAGAGAATAGACTTCCTCATAGTCCAGCTGATACCGACAATAAGCTAATCCACCAACAATTCAATATATTATTAAGAAAAAAAATTAGATATAGCTTGAGTTTTTTTAAGAGGCACTCATGCCGTAATGGTTATCATCGTAGAGATGGAAGGAGTAACACAGCGTCAAACCAGAAAACCCGTCTCGTGTTATTTTAGTTTGGTTTCTTTGTTTAATGGAATATCAACCTTCGTGGGTTATATAATGCCAGAGCCATTATTGTAGAAAGATAGTAGTGGTACTATTTAAGTTATAGCTGGGTAATTAGGAGGGTTATACGTGTTTGACCGAGCAAACATGAACAGCATGTTCGCCATTATTGCGAGAGGCGCCAGCGCTGGCTTGCTCATGTCAGCAGGGTGGACAAGTGCCGCATCCGCAAAGACCTACTGTATGGAGAATTCGTAAAAGACTCCGGCCGTAGGAAGACCACGCCAACCCTCAAAGACATCTACAAGAAAGATATAAAGACACGCCACATCATATCAACACACAGGAGGTTGGTGAAGAAAACCGAGTGGCCTTCCGCCTCCTTGTCAAACAAGGCGTGAAAACGAGTGAAACAGAGGAAAGTAGCTGGCAGAGCAAAGACAGCCAGAGAGAGACACAGCAGCGCCCCAGCAAGCATTACTGTTTGTGTGCAGTCAGTGCACCAGAGACAATCATTTAGTAATTGGGCCTGCTCACGACTAGCACAGATGCAGGGGAAAATATTTTTGGACACTACGCCATCGTCTTTAGCAGACGGAAAGATGCCAAAACAGGACCCTAATAAGTATTATTATTCCCTGTAAGAGTGATCCTAGCAATCATGACAATGAAGGAGTACTGTACCATCTGCAGGGTTACAATCAACGTATCTACAGGATGAAAATCGGTCTTGAAAAATGGTTGAATTGGAATGCGTTGATATCAATAGTGAGAGTCCCTGCAGCTGAGGTTGTCTTGATGACGATATATCAATTCTTTTGGAAGCCATTCCAAAGAAGGATTTTTTGTGCTGCGGGGAATATCTCCAATAGATTTCAGTTTCCCCGGAATGCATCTTGAAACCATAAAACTTCACCTAAGATTCACAATCCTTGATTGGAAAACTGGGATTGAAGATTGTACGTAAGCGACAACAGTTTCGCTCGAAAATCAGAGAGTAAGATGTTAAAGTAACTTTGGATTTCTTTCAAGTATAAAGTTAACATGTTTAAAAATTAGCAACTTTTAATGATTCTTGTGCAATGGTTATCACCGTAAAAAGTACTCGAGACACGATTTCAAATCCTGTTCGTGGCTGTTTGCAATTCACAGTGCTAATACCAATTCATTGCAAAAATTACATCGTAGTAATTGCGTTCGAACTCCAGTCGAGCTATTATGTCCATTTTCAAATTAATACCTTGGGAAAGGTATGAACCCACTCATCTCCCAGCTATGGTTTAAAATAGTATCGCTACTGTTCTTCTTAAGGATGATTTTCGCAATATAAAACCCACGCGGATTAATATGCCAATAAACAAAGAAAACCAAACATAAAATAACATTAGACGGTTTGCTTGATTTAACAGCATGTTAACCCTTTCAGTTCATACGATAATAACCATTGCGGCTCGAGTGCCTCCTGATAAACCTAAAAGTAGGTCTAATATTTATTGCTTATTCCTAATAATATAAATTCATTGCAAAATTGAGGAATGATATGTTGAAATATAATTTACTTAAAAAACAAACAAATTGGTTTGTCCTTTTTAATGATTGATTCCCATATTGTGTTCCTCTCTATAGCTGGTCTAATCCAGAGGTCCATACAGAGGTCACTCCAGAGGTCACTCCAGAGGTCAATACAGCCCAACACATGCAATGATTCTTGGAGATGTGTTCGTTTCCAATGTTATCCCTCTCTATATTTTAACTTTATCCGACAAGGGAAGAAAGTTTCCCTTTTCTTTCCATATTGGTCAGCCATACCTGATTTTTCTGTTTCCCTTCGTACATGCCACAATAAAGATGGGGACAACGGTCTGGAAATCAAAAAATATAAACAGCAATCCTCATCTAAAAAATTCAAAACAAAATTATGAATCTTTTCTAAACATTTGGAAAATCAGTCAGTAGCTTTTTCCGATGAGAAAACTTTTGCCAAGATCAAAAGCCAACACGCAGAATAACAGATGGCTTGCATACAGTGCAAAGGACACTCCTCTTGTCATGCAGACTAAAGATCCCCAAACTGTGATGGTTTTCGGGTGTGTGTCGTCTGAGGGTGATGTGATTCCTCCGCATTTTTCCAGAGAGGGTATCAGGTTGAATTCAGATGCCTGCTGGAGTTGCTAAACACTGTAGCCAAGCCTTGGATAACAAGGCTAGCCAATGGTAGGCCATATGTATGCAGCAGCGGATTTGGCCCCCTGTCACACCTCGAGAAAAGTTTTAAAAATGTTGTTGGAGAATTTTTTACAACACCAGTTCGAATGTTTGGCCACCCGAACACCCCTGATCTTAATCATATGGATTATTATGTATGGGGCGCGTGGGAAAGACACCAATCACAGTGCAGTACAACAAAAGCCCAGTTAATCGAGAGAATTCAGGTAGTTTTTAGACGTTTTCCCCATGGAGTGAGGATGAGCGTTCGATAATAGAACGGAAATATGACACTACACAACTCACGAGCATTTTATCTATTTTTCTTTCTTTTAAAAAAATAATTCTATTATATGCAAGTAGACGGCATAAAGCGTACGAACCAGTTGGTGTTTTTAACAAGAATATAACATAATTATCTTTCTTATAAAGTTATCATTAAAATACACATTTTCATATGACATCACTTTTGTTTGTTTGTTTGTCTAGTTTACCCAGTAATTACAATTGAATTATATAAAGATTTTGTCTGAAGTAAAAGAAATCACCCGCAATCTTTCTGAATAAACAGCTGGAATTCATGTGTCAGTCTCAGTCTGATTTTTTTCAGAATATGTGATATTACGTTTATATATATAAATATATTATATATATATATATATATATATATGTGTGTGTGTGTGTGTGTGTGTGGTGTGTGTATGACAATCGAATGACCTATAATTAATAAACTTAAATGAAAGTGTTGAAAAAAATTAAATACTTACTTCAAAGGCGTGGATTTATATAAAGACCTACACAAACCATCCACACACACACACACACACACACACACACACATATATATATATATATATATATATATATATATATATTGCATTTCCTTTATTATATATATATATATTTTAAAACGAATGGGGTTAAAATCTGAACTATAGTTTCAGCAGTATCGAATCTTGGGAAGTTCTCCTGAAGATTTCTACTGCGTGAAACTATAGTCGCGACGATTTTAACCCATTCGTTTTAAAACATATATTTAGCTCTTTTTATGACACTTTTTAAATGATTTGAATTAATCCAGACGTAAAAATATTGTTTGCTTCCGGATTGGCAATTAACTGTATTTATTAATATATTTAAGTAACTTTTGTGTCTGACATCTGTTTTTCAGTATATTATATATATATATATATATATATATATATATATATAATAATATATACGTGTGTGTGTCTGTGGGCGCACGCGCGTGTGTGTGTGCCTGCTTGTATGTCTGTGTCTGTGTGTGCGTGTAAAGTAGAAATTGGTGGATTTGTATGTGGATGTCGATACTTGATATGATTCAATGAAATTTCGTATTGCGATTTAAAAAAACATATAACCTACTTATTAATTTCCGTTATATTATATATATATATATATATATATATTATATATAATTATATATAAATTGTATTGACCAGCTTGGTATAGATTGTTCCCGACCCCAGTCTCACTGATGTCTCGTTACCCCCAGCACATCCTCCGTTCGACGGATGATCTGATCACTAATTTCGCCTGAAAACCGACACCCAGCCGATTGTCCCGAATATCAGTAATTGTGAATGTCATATTGGCTGGTCGTGTGAATTTGATAGGGAGTGTATATATTCAAGAAAAATGGAAATGAATCCAACTGTAAGTATAGAAAGTATAGATATATGAAAAAAATATTCAGGGGATATATTCATTTACGAATAAATGTAAAGTTCTGACTAAGTTTAAACGTTTCGTTTTTTTATATCTATTGGATATAGTGACCATCATCAGGGCAATATTAAGGAGCGCTGTTATTAAGTTCCTTTCAAATCTTATTATAATGGAGATCGTGTGTTTTTCTGTCTGTAACCGAAACTATATCACTACTCAGGTCACAATTCCCTTAGTTATTGACATCATATTCTCCATGATTTTAATTTAACCTTTTTAATAATTAATAAAATTGTTTTACATTATTAATACTGTTAACCATATCTACATACGAATAACATGCAATTATTTATATATACACAAAATAGCGGTTTACAGTGTGAACGGGAAGGCTAATTTGCATATTGATATTAAAAATCGAATTTAATAAATATGTGCTCAGTGTTATTGATTTCTAACTGTTTGGTTTTATTTTAATGAATATAAGCAAAAATCTCTTCAATAAATCTTAAATGAAATCCATTAATAAGAAAAAATAACTGTAAGTTTATTCTTACTTCCTATTTTAACTAAATACTTACATTAGAAAAAATAGCAATGAAAGACGAGAGTGATGGAAGAGTAAGTTTCAGTTGTTCTATGTTTCAAATCTTTTGATCTGCATTCTTATTTAGTTTCATTAGCCTTTCTAATTTTATATAATATCTTATTACATTCAAACTTAAATACTTGCACCTGGAGGGTGCATGTATTTGCTAGTAAAATTAAAGGAAATAGTGACAAATATATCTGGTTAAAAGGACAGAGTTCTCTTGGAGTTTGTTTTTTTCGAAATGTTGTGACGTCATGAGAATTTTCGAAAGACGTTTAAAGAATAACGTTTATTACAAACGATTGCTAAAGACTTTTTAAAACTACATAAGAAATAAGAAATTCTTTAAAAGAATCTTTGTAAACATGTTTAAGAACTTGGCATGCATATATTATATATATATATATATATGTATATATATATATTCCGGCTGTAGGTAGCTTACAAATGTCTAGCCACACTGAAGAGACTTGATAAGTTGAAACACATGTCTGTGGATGACTCTTCTCTCTCTCTCTCTCTCTCTCTCTCTCTCTCTCTATATATATATATATATATATATTATATATATATATATAATATATATATATATACACGTTAGGGGAGCGTAGATATGGAGTCAAAGACACTTGGTTACTATCAGTTTCTCGCCTTAGTGATTTTTAAAATAACTTGGTTTATAAGTGCATTGGTGGGAAACTCTCAGCAACCGAGCGCCGTTGACTTTATGTCCACGCCACGCTAGCTTAGATATACACGCTCTTTCAATGATATTAATCTCTATTTACTAATAAATATAGTACAAATGCATATATATATATATATTTGAATTTTTGAATTTTTTTTTTTTTTTTTTTTTTTTTTTTGATAGAGGAATTATATATATAATTGATAATTTTGAATCATATACCACGACCAGACAACTCGGCAAACACCATTTGCGACATCCGGAGCACTGGACAGCTGTTTCGACCTCCTTTGGTCTCATCAGCAGTGCATACCACAATCTCCGCCACTAGAGATTGAACCAGTGGACCACAGCGTGAAGAGCGGGGACTTAACACACCTGGGCCACCAGCCCATGCCACAAACGGAGATGCCCAAATCATCTAGTCAATGGAAACATTACTTCAAATGCGCAGTCACTT
>CM042159.1:929590-932090 GCA_023376005.1 Doryteuthis pealeii | reverse complement strand
TTTCGGCCGATATACCCTCCGGCCTTCTTCAGGTATTTCTTGTCGGACTCGGGAACCTTCTCAGACTCGGGAACCTTCTTTTCAAACTCGGGAACTTTCTTGTCGTATCCGGGAGCCATCACGGAACTTTGAACCTAACCCTTTATTTATTCCACGGGGGTATCCTGTTCTCATTCCGCTAACCATAGCTGGGGTAGGAGTTGTGTTAATTAATTTTTCTAACTGCTTTCACTCAGGATTGAACTCGGGAACCAGAGATAACTGTCACTTAGAACTGTCTTTTAATCTAACTGCCTAATGAGTGTGAATTTTGGGAACTTATAATGTCTTGATTTGGCTAGAATATGTACCTATTTTACTTATGTATGATTTTTTACCTAGACTCATATTGTTTTTTTTCAATCTGGCCTTCTTAATTATGGGTTCCCATATTGAATTCATTTCTATGCTAGGTCTACTTAACAGCCCAGTACAGCCTATCATATGTGCTGATTCTTTGAGGCGTCTTCTCTTCCAATGTTCTTCTCTATCTATTATTCTAACTTCATCCCATAAGGGCAGATGGTTTCCCTTTTCATTCCACATATGGTCAGCCATACCCGACTTTTCTATTTCTCCTCGGACCACTGTTTTACGATGTTCTTCTAGTCTTACTTTCAGTGGGTGGCATGTTTCACCTTTGTATTCTTTGCCACAGCTGCATGGGATGGAATACACACAATTTTAAAGCTCCTCACTTTACCACACATGTCCCTATGCTACTTATACGCTGAGTTGGTAAGAGCCGATCTTCTCACAATATGTATTTAACCAATTCCTCTGCCATGTACAGGATGTGACAAAAAGTCTGGTACGAATTCGGTTTTCATTCTTCTAGCTTGGTTGCCTTACCAAATTGACTAAATAACCCAGTATGCGCTACTATTTACCCATAGCTGGACGGAGAAAATATAGCTTCATTACCAGATCATTAACGCGAATCTAAATGCAGACAGTCTCGTTCAGGATTTGAACTCGAGTCGCCGAATCCTTTTACTCCTGAGTTAATCTTTGTTTAATCGCATATCAACCTTCATGGGCTATTTAACATAGTACTATTTAACCGATAGCTGGGGGTTTGAAGGGGCCGACACCTTTATCAAGAGAATTAGTCCGAAAGTGAACTCGATTTGAGTACCAACTCGACTGGAATTCGAACTCGCTTACGACGATGTTATAGTCTAGCACTTTAGATATTACACCACGGGGACTTCGCTGTTCATATATGTATGTATGTATGCATGCATGTATGTAAACCAATAAAACACCACCTTATACAAGAAGAACACCAATACACCTGACTCAAAATTCCTTACAAGGGCAGGATGCACAAGCATTGAAACTTTCATTATAACTGTAACTGCCACTAAACTGACCAGTTAATTATTTTAAGAAATAATTTTTATATAAACATTTTTGTTTATAAAAATTAATTACAACCAGAGTATTCAATTTAGGAAAGTTAATGGGATTAATATCATTTGGTGCAGACAACTAGTTTCTGAGGTCTATGAACCCTAACCGGACATGGGTAAAGGGAAATTAGAGTTAAAGTATTAAGTCAACTGGTCGGACACGGCAAAAAAACAGTAAGTGTCTCTATTTCTTGAAGTGTTTATATTTCTGTAAGGATTTTCGAATTTCTTAAGATTATTTGCTGTAAACGTCATTAAACGTATTTGTTTTTTCCTTGTACAGTTTCATGGTGTTTATAAAATAAGCTTAATGACATCAGTAAAGAATCGTCCTACCGTCCTTTTGTTCAAGATCAGTTAGCAGTTTAAATACCGACCCAAATGCAATGGGCTGGTCATGTTGTGCGTGTGAGTGGTGTTAAAATGCTAGAGCAACTCCTTTACAGTCAGCTGCATGATGGAAAAAAAGCCACAGCATGAGCCTTGATAGAGATATAAGGATTGCTTAAAAGCAACTTTACAAAAAATAATAATAGATCCTGATAACTGACAAACGCTGGTATTGAAAAAGTTGATGGTTGTGCCAGTTTTGAGGAAATTAATTGAGCACGAAGGAGAGTTTTTAAGCAGAGTTTTGAATTCAGATTCTTTCCTTCTCCTAGACAGGTTGTTATATCCAATGCTATCTGGATATTTATTTAAACCGAAAGCTGTCGCCTGGAGCTTTTCATTTTATTTCATATTCACAATTGGAGCTTTACATTTTATTTCATTTTCACAATTTTCTAACCGTGCTTTATTTTAGTCCTCAGGCAAGGTCTCTATATTCTTCATCCCCTTTTGATTTCATTCTCATCTCCTTGGGCCTATCGTTACCTTTATCGTCGCATTCTCTTTGTTCACGACGAGTAAATCTAGTTTCCTGTCCTAGATTCGCTGATCTGGTTAAATTTTCACTAAACTCAATGTCCTTTTTGTTGTTTGTAGTTCCTGGAGGCTGTGTGTATAGCATTGGTTTATGGGTTGGATATTCTGTTTCCGATTCA
>CM042159.1:917090-924590 GCA_023376005.1 Doryteuthis pealeii | reverse complement strand
CCCAGCCGAGAGGGCGGTAATAAGGTTGAGCTCAAATCTTTAATGTGATTACAATAAAATCTCCAGTTTAAACTTGTTAAAGAATTGTTTCTAATTGTCATAAGAGCGAGTCTATTTAGGTCAGGTAAAAGAAACCATTTAATATTCAAAGGCCACATTCAATGTTTAAAAATAAAGCCGTACTGAATCTATATAACAATACTCGTGTACCTTAATTGTACGAACGGTATCATCTTGTAGCACCCTCTGGCTAAAAATGAGATCGTCCAAATCGTCCAAGATGTAAATAAAAAATGCAAATCCTGATTATCTGGTGTTGCTTCTCCGTCGAATTCTTATTTCTTACAAGTGTCGTTTCCACAGCTAAGTAATAGACCATTCCGTTTTTATTATAAAGAAAAAGGGAAGAAAAGTGACATGCTAAACAGACAAATTATAATAAGATAGAAAGAAATGAGGAGAAAGATAGACAGGGGTTGAGTGTGCGAAAGCGATAACTGATCTTTTTCTATAGAATATAATGAAAAGCTGAAATGAAGAAAAGAAAGAAAAAAGTACAAGAGAGAGAGAGAGAGAGAGAGAGAGAGAGAGAGAGAGAGAGAGAGAGAGAGAGAGAGAGAGAGAGAGAGAGAGTTAAATCTAGATTATTATACTTTTTACATATTGAACTATTATAAAATAGCTCTAAAGTAAACATATTAAAGGTTGTAATAATTAAATTATGATGCTGTGGTATATTCACAGGTACAGCTAGTCTTTAATATGTTTACAACAATCCCCTCTGTCTAAACTCAAACATTGTTTCCAATTGCCATAAGGACGAGTCTATTTACTTTAGGGAAAGGAAAACATATAAAAATGTAAAGGCCACACCGAATGTCTAAAAATAAAGCCATATTGAATAAACTATTAATGTGTTTAGAAGTCAAATCTATCTTTCTTTTCTTTTCTTTTGTGGGGTGGGGGGATACAGCATGTCAATCCTTGTTGGGTTATTTTATGCTGAAGACGTTTTGTTCTATTCATTCTTGATGGGTATTGACATTTTTTTGGTAAACTTAATCTCTTAACATATTTTTGTTAACTCAATTTTCTCCTATTTAACCCATAAATGTGACCCTAACAGGTACTTCTACTCCGGGTCCGAGTGGACCTGGGAGTAATCCACAATCCCCAAAGCTCCATAAAAGGAACGTCACCACTATATACAATTTAAAGTCATACTCTGAACACTAAGATGCTCAGTCTTCTAGCAAATATATGATGAAAAAAAGGTTGAGGCTGGTAACAAGGGCAATAGGGTTATGACAATCATACAGGTGCTAAAGCTTGAGGTGACCAGCCGACTGATCGGAAGGGGTCCCACCGAGTCCCCCGTTTAGCCCAAGTAAGAGCCAAAGTGGAGTGTTGGAAGTCACGGACTGCTCAGCCACCAGAAATCTATCCTCATCCATCCCGAATCATCACCCACAGCCAAAACATTTACTTGACATTTTTTAATGAAAATTTTAAAAACCTATAAAAAATTTTTAGTATATATATATATATATATATATATATATGAATTTAACATTTTGAAAAAACAATTAGTAATTATTATCTGCTGACAGAAATCTGTTTCGACGCCTTAGTAGAAGGGTCATCATCAACGAGCAAAAAATATATGAAAAAGAGAAAGGATAAAACCGTTTGAAGAAAATAGGGGGTACAAACACACGCTGGAATGCTTGAATTTTTTCAAATGCGCATACTGTTTCAAAAATAAAATAAATTTTATTTTTAAAATCAGAAGCATTTTTAATTAAAAAATAAACTCAAAAAGAGTTTGGTGTAAATATATAAAAAAGTGTAAGAGATTATCAAAAATGTTCAAAATATGATCCAGCATTAAGTTGTTTACATATCCACAGTACAATTGAAAGAAGATGTTAAAATTTCAAAAAGTTTGTGGTGTAGGTAACTTTTTTCGGATTAATTTCCATTTATTTACATATATATATATATATATATATATATATATATATATATATATATATAAAGGATGTACGAGTGATCAGCCAAGAATAAATGAAGGAATGAAGGAATGGAAGTTTGGCTGGATTGACCAAAGAATCTACAGAACAGGAAACAAACAATTAAATTATTACACTCTGTGTTGATCATAGAATATATTGTGCATTTAATTTGTTTGAGACATGTGCATCCTTATTACATGTACGTTAATTAAACATTCTTATGTATATTTGTTAATGTGTGTTAGTTGTCTGTCTTTCCCTATCGAATATTCAATGTTAGGTTCTCTATGGATGCATTAAAAGGATTAGCGTTGGTTTCAAACAATCCGCACAAATTCTTATAGAATGAATGAATAGAGGAACCAAGAAATGGATAAACAACTGAATGGATGAGTAAACAAGTGAGTGAGTAAATGAGTCAGACGCAAATAAGCAAGGAAAATAGATAGAGAAATAAAAGATGGCCAAATTCTTGGCAAGTTCGTTTCGGAGATTATTTCGTAGCCTGGTGCATCATAAAGTGGTTTGCGTGTGGCTTTGAACGCAGGAGAGAAAAATATTGAAAACTTATGGGATCCGCTGTAATCTCTTTGTATCAGTCTAACGATGACCCTGATGCTATTGCTTGCTACACTTTCTGTCAGGATTAGTATAAAAACAAGCCAATATCCCATTTAGCATAAGATTTGTATAAACAGTTAGAAAAACTAATGCTCATCCCCAATATTCACTAATTGTAATTCATTATATAATTATAATGGATTTCTTATAATATTCCACTACCAGAGCCATATATAATATATATATATATATATATATATAGAGAGAGAGAGAGAGAGAGAGAGAGAGAGAGAGAAAGACATAGACAGCAGACAGAGACAGAGACAGAGGGACAGGGACAGAGAGACAGAGAGACAGACTGTATGTGGTGTGTGTGTGTGTGTGTGTGTGTGTGTGAGAGAGAGAGATAGATAGATAGAGAGAATATAGACAGTCAACGGTGCTTCATGACTGTCAATTTCTCGCCTATGCAATCACCAGACGAGTAAAAAGGTATCAGTATGATGATCTTATAGGTGAAAACCTGGCTATTTCTAAGCGACTGGCTTGGATTTACATATGCTTTATTACCGATATTGAGCACTCTTATATATATATATATATATATATATATATATATATATACCAAACTACATTATTAACTATATATATATAGTGATAAAACAAATAAAAATGTGCTCAATACGTTGGTAGAGCTAATTTATTTTAATATAGGTCCAAGTGATAACCTACTCGAGTTTCACCATGTTGAGGATCTTCAGGGTTAAGTCCTCAGTGTAAATCAAGATGTTGGATGATTGTAGACAATTATATGTATGTGTCTTTTGCTATGAACGGTACATTATGTACATCTTGATTTACACAGTGGAGTTAACCCTGAAGATCCTCAACATGGTGAAACTCGAGTAGGTTATCACTTGGACCTATATATATATATATATATATATATATATATATATGAACAATTCGACAATGGTCTCAATATGCACCTATACCAAAACACTCCGACAAACTACAACACACCCTGGACCACCTGAAATGCATCCTAATAGATCACAAATTACCATCCAATCAAAAGCGCAAAAAGAAACAAAATGGATAGTACACCTCCGTACGCACACACAAGGTTTAAACTCAGATCTAGGGAATTTAAATGCTTTCAAATATTTACACATCCCCACCACATAAAGAGAAACTACAAACCCACAGACCCGCATTCCATCCCCCACTCCAGCCTCTTCCAATCCAGCTGTGGAATGAGCAGAAAGTATGGGGAAGGCAGCACAGAACTCAAAATCAAAGACAGGGCCAGACAAGAGGTCCACCTGACCTCAAAAGGACCAGATTAAAAAAGAACTAGTTAGTCTAAAACTAACCCCAGAAGAGAGATGTATTTCCTCGAAATATTGGAAAATAAAAGGAAATTAAGACACGATATCCAACTCAGTTCTTCATTTATTTCATTAATTTCTTTCATGCTTCTAAAAACAACACAAAAATCATTTCCCATATATATATATATATATATATATATATATAATATATAATATATATACACCCAGGTTTATCCTAAACTTTCGATTGAATATTTGTCACTTTTGTCCACCTCGGTAAAACCAAGCACCCCGTCGTGCACGGAGGCGTATTTAAACCATGGAATTTACGGCCCGTATTTCGCCCG
This sequence comes from Doryteuthis pealeii, assembly GCA_023376005.1. Lineage (NCBI taxonomy): Eukaryota > Metazoa > Mollusca > Cephalopoda > Myopsida > Loliginidae > Doryteuthis > Doryteuthis pealeii. The sequence continues at coordinate 920,333 of CM042159.1, read as the reverse complement.
GACATCCGATGTGTGTTCGCCATCAGGAGAAATTGAAGAAACAGAGTCTAGCATAATTAGGCGCCAATAAACTTAAAACAACATAAAAAAAAACTTGCAAAATATTGTCTCGGGATTGTTTTGTTAGGAGAAATGGTTTTCAATTACAATGTACACAATTGGTGAAAATATTTGCTTAATTTGACTAAAATTAATCTAAAACGCACGCAAATATTCGTACCTACTCACTCGTGTATACTCACACATATGCACACGCATACATACAATTGCATATACAAATACAAATATATTAATTGTGTACAAAGGTTGTCAGTGGCCTATTCCTTAAAAAATAGAGACTGAACAGTTTTGAGTTTTAGATGTTAATATACGAGGCTGAGTCAAAAATTAATGCCATTTTCTTTATTTCATGTGAATGTTTTTTTTTTGTATAAAACTAACGCCTACATTGAGACCTTAACGAGGTTCAGAACAAGAATCCGACGAGTAAGACCCACCTTGCCAATCATCAATGTCCTCCTGTATGACAATGCTCGACCACACACAAGCATCAGGACGAGGGAGAAAATCGCTTCATTCGGGTGGATAACTTTACCTCATTCTCTATACTCACCACATTTAGCGTCTTGAGACTATTATCTCTTCGGCCCTATGAAAGAGCGTTTGAGAGGCAAACATTATTCCAGTGACGAGGAAGTGAAATCTGTAGTGAAGAAGTGGCTCAAAGAACAGTAAACAGAATTTTACGGGTCTTGGATTCGTGCTCTCATTCGAAGGTTTATTGAGAAAAACGGTGACTATGTGGAGAAGTAGGAATGTGATCCATAGAGGACCAGCTTCATTTTGACGTATGATACATGTTCCTGTGTTCGTAATTATACCTGTCCTAAACAATATAACATTACTTTTTGACACCCTCGTTTAATATTTGTATTTTCAGTGTCCAGTCACCGTCTCTCCATCCACCCTATCTGCTACGGCTGTAGAATACGCCGATAGCACCTCTGTAGAAGGGTAAGAACCCCTCCCCCAACTTTTAGCCGTGGGTGGTGATCTGTGATGCTTAAGGACGGAATTCTGGTGGATGAGCAGTCCAGGACATGCAACACCCCATTCTGGTCTTTACTTAGGCTAGACGGGCGGTCGAAGAGACCTCCTCCGATCAATCGGCTGGTCACGTCAAGCCCTAGCACCTATATGATTGTCCCAACCCTATTGCCCTTATGGCAAGCCCCAACCCTTTTTATCATATATATGCTAGAAGGTGGTGGCTGAGAGTCTTCATATCCTGGGTATGACGTTAAACTCTATCTGATGGTGAGGTTCCAGTTCTGGAGTCTGGGGAAAGTGGAGCACCCCTTCATCACCATTTCTCCCAGGCTCACTCTGGTAGTACATGTTAGGGTCCCATCTATGGGTTAAATAGAAAATTTGTTAATAAAAAAATAAGTATCCATTAAGAATGAATTTATTTCAAAATTTGTCAGGATTAAATGGCCCACTGAAGTTGATATGCCGTAAAACAAAGCAAACCAAATCGTCTCATATACATGCTGCAAGAAAGATTTCACTATAATATTCGACGCATCTCCGGAGTGTAGTGACTAATGTGATGAACTGAGACACTGTAATAAGCGAGTTCGAAATCCAGTAGCGTTATTACGTTCAATTTCTTACTAACACCGTTGGGAAAGGTATGAACTCTCTCCACTCCCAACTATAGGGCACTTAGTACCACTACTGTTCTTCTACAAGGACGGATTTAAGCATTTAAAATGTTAAATAACCTACGAAGGTTGATATGCCATTAAACAAAGAAACCAAACATTAATGTTCCATTATAAATAATATAATCTTGATATCATTGATTTAGAAATAAAATATCATTTTACAAGTTAATAGGCGAGTACTTATTCATACTTATACTGTATAATATATATATATATATATATATATATATATATATATATATATATATATATATATATATATATATGAGAAAAATGGAAATGAATCCTACAGGATATGTTGAAAAAATAATTGAAAGAAAAATAGGTTATTTCCTATAACATAAAAAGGGGAATCACTCTGATTGACTAAGAAATTATCTATTTATTTATTTTTCGATCAACTAACCCTAAACCCTAACCCTAACCCTATCCCTAACCCTAACCATAACCATGACCATAACCCTAACCATTCTTCTTTTTTCCTAGTAGATCAATAAATAAATAAATAAATAATTTATCAGACAATCAGAGTGGTTCCCCTTTCTATGTTGGAGTTATAGGAAATAACCGAAAAATATATATACTTTGGTATAGATGAAATTTACTGCTGTTATTTGTCAACACGTGTTTCGATCAAAATTCACTTACCGGATTCCATTTAAGATTATCTTAAATATGAAATAAAGTAGAATAAGAAAAACAAAAATAAAATAAAAAAACAGGCATGCAAATAAAAGATAAAATAACTTGTGAAAAGATGTGCAAAATGTGATTAACTGAAAGACACGTCTGATTCATGGCCCGAGGTTATTTCTTTCTTGGTGAGGCCGAGAAATGTTCATCTCCCTCTCGTTAAACTAAACGCTTTTAATACCCTCTAATTAGAAATAGTGAAAGGACTTTCAAAACAACGCCGTATTTTATATTTTGTACTTATTTTTCTCCTTCTTGACTTAATTGGGCTCATTTATTTACCAATATATATATATATAATATATATATATATATATATATATATATATAATAATATGCGTGTGTATGTGTGTGTGTGTGTGCGTTTGTCTCTATCTGTGTGTCTGTGTATCAGTGTGTCTGCGCATTTTTTCCTTTCTGTCCTAGCTTTTCAGACAGAAAGTGTGGGGGTAGGGAATTAAGCACACTACAATATAATAATAATAATAATAATAATAATAATAATAATAATAATAATAATAATAATGGCATTGAAATTGTTCGTTTTTTATGTTATGAAAAATGACATTCTCGAGTCATTTACTTTCTTTTATTCATTTTATTTTTTATTGTACACCAATTCCATTCTATTTTATATCTCATTATTCGCTTTTCTTCTCGCTATGTTGTTTTCTTTAAGATGAAGAGAAATAGGAGGAGAAGGAGGAAGAGGAAGAGGAAGGGATTAAGGAAGAGAAGAGGTAGCAGTGAAGGAAAGGCATGAGGGAAAATGTATGGCAAGAGGACGATTAAAAGGAGAGGGAGGAGATAGAGAAAACGA
>CM042159.1:889590-912090 GCA_023376005.1 Doryteuthis pealeii | reverse complement strand
ACATATATATATATACACACACACATATATATATATATATATATATATATATATATATATATATATATATATATATAATGTAAATAAATTTTAAAAAAACTAAATATTTGATATAATACTATCGTACAGTGCTGACATAGAGCTACTACAGACTAATATTTCTTCCAAACTTTGATTAAATTCATATTTGAAACAGTTTTACAAAATACTATTTCATTCACTTACAAATAGATAAAATGACGGCATTAAATATACCATCAGGCGTTGATATGCCATTAAAAATATACCAAACTAAACGACCTGACCAACCAACACGCTATGCGAGTCGCTCAACATCATTGTTCATAACACACACACACACACACACACACACATATATATATATATATATATATATATATATGTGTGTGTGTGTGTGTGTGTGTGTGTGTGTAAAAGATAATAAATTCAAACGGGATAGTGTCAAAGGAAACAGTTGGGAATTTATGCAAATCACTAAACCCCCATACCCAAACCCTCTCCCGCTCTAAGCGGCTACACAATGATAAATGATTAATTCATATATTTAATGAAAGTATTATTGGCTGGCAATCGTCCAAATAAGTGAATCTTGACCTATAGTTTTACTTACATTTCTTTTTTTTTAAATGCAGATTAATGGTAAGCTACGCGCACCAGTCGACACAGACGTCATTTTAGAATCTACTTTGAATGCTTTTTTAGAATTCTTATACTTATTTTATCTGGCACAGACATTGAGAAAATCAATTAAGTGAATTTAGCTTTAGGCTTCCGTCGCCACGCCAGGAAGTCTTGTTTGGTTAAATGGCATATCAACCTTTGTAGATTATTTACTGCCAAATATGTTTTTATGTATACTAGCAAAAAAAAAAACATACGGGCGGTGTAAAATAATTTTTTTGAACACTTCTTACCTCAGGTGGTTGGGAAAAATTAAACAGATAAAATAAAACATTTAATCTTTTAAAAAGCTTAATTACTTACTAAAAAAGAGTCATATTCACTCTACTCCACTGAGATATTTGTTTTGTTTTACGACAATAAGAACTTCCAAAACGTTTCTAAAAAATTCAGATTTAATTACTCTATAGTAAAATTCTAAAAATCGTACGAGCAAAATATATTTTGATTTGATTTCTTAAAGGAAATAAGTGAGGGGGGGGGGTCAGAAAAATATGTGAATATATTTTAGAAAAAAATATTTCAAACATAAATTTATCTAAAGAAGAATAAGTATCAACATTTTCGTGAAATTCGACACTAAATTTATTTTTCATAGTATTTTTAAAAAATTACTGTGACGTAGGCACTGACGTAGTTTCGATTACAGATAAATGAGACCGAATATCCATTAATAATAGATGATTTATTTAAGAAATAATTTGCATTAACTTCTAATGTATCAATAAATTACAAGAAATAACTTCCATCAACTTCATATTTATTAGTAATTACTGGTGATTAACACCAGTTACCACCTCCAGGCATTTATACCATAAATAGGGGGGGGGGTTCTATGAGAACACTTTGAAGAATATAATTGCTAGGGCTTAACATGACCAGCCGATTGACCGTTTTGGCGCCTCTCTGACAGTCGGAAGTGGATTGTTGCATGTCACGGGACCAGTTACTTTCCGTAACACAGATCGCTCAGCCACCACGATCCTGTCTTCAGTGATTATGAGGTGCAGTCGATGTAAGCCCCAGCCAACTCGGCAGATCCCAAGGAAGCACTTAACCACTCGCACAAAACATGATGCCTAATTGTTATGACCTGTTTAAGGGTCAATAAATAATAACTCAACACGGGTATAAAATGTAGCGAACAGATTGTATTCAGCAATATATATCAACGTACAATGAAAGGGTTTCCTTGTTACAGCTTACACGAAGAACAATATCTGGTACTTCTCCCTTTGAGTAGCTTTACTCTGTTAAATATATAACCTTTGGGTAAGTCCATGTTCGTGTCATAGGTGAGTCACCTACACCACTAATATACCCCCAAATATTGATTTTTTTTAATATTAGAAGCAAGAGAACACACCTGGGTTTATTTTATGCTTATTGGTTAGGGAATCGCGTGTACTGTACGTTCTAATTTCATTTTTGTGTACTTGTTTCTTAAAAGATTTTTTTTCTTTTACGTATATCAAATAAGAAATGATTTTTAAACAGATCTATTAGACCCATAAAGAGAGCTCTAAGAGGTACTACCACTAAACAGGACATAGGCTACAGTCGAACTTATTTTAAACTCCACCGATAAGGTAGATAGCCCAAAGAGGAATGTCACTTACATGAACATACGCAGACAGGGATGGAAAGACAAAAAAATCATACATATATAAATGAATTGACATTCTTTGCATTTTTCAACAGGCTCGTTGTCTTGAAGAAAACTGGTTAACATGTTGCTTGGAAACCAATGGTAACAATTGCACCTTAAATGTATTGTACACTATATATATATATATATATATATATATATATATATATATATATATATATCTGGCTTACCGCTAGTCGATGTCCAGCTTATATCGACAATAGGTCACACAGCTATCTTTACTTACTTTATATATATATATATATATATATATATATATATATATATATATATATATATATATACTGCCAAGGAGTAAGATAATATAATTATAATAAACATTTTGGTGGTCATGTTAGTCAGTGTCTTTACCATTATTCTACAATCGACATGTTCCCCCCTCTCTCTCTCTCTCTCTCTCTCTCTCTCTCTCTCTCTCTCTCTCTCTTCGTTCTTTTTCTTTCTTTGTCTTTCTTTCTTTCTTTCTTTCTATAATAGATAGATAAAAGAATAGAGACACGTTGTCACTAATTTAAACCCAAAGGCAGCAGTATTGAAACATTCGCCCAATTTCTGGAGTCTGAAAATTTGATATCTCCATTTGTAAAGTGCTTCGGGCTGTAGATTCTTTTCTCGGCATTAAATGGATTTTCAAATTCTATTTACAAGGCTTATTATTGTTATAAATGATCGAGATTGAATAACAGGAAGGCGACGGCCACCATAGTACTTGCAGGCTTAGATCAGTCGTTGAAGTAACAGACTTGAAACAATGAGGTTTCTTTCAATTATAATGAAAAATAAGAAAATAACTGAATATACTAATTGCTGTATCTTCTATAACAAACCGAAAACAATCAAAAGTAAGTTTACTCTCTCTAATAACTTAAAGGGAAAATTATTTAAAGCCTTAGCCGTGTCAAGTGATACTATACGGCTACTGTAGTTGGGCTCTAACGAAGGATGCTGCGTGCTGTCTTGAACAAATCTTGGAAGCAGCACCTCACAAGAAACCAACTATACGACCATGTACCTCCATTACAGAAACAATCCGGGTTAGACGAACAAGACATGCTGAATACTACTGGAGAAGCAAGGATGAACTCATTAGTGACGTTCTCCTATTGACACCTATACATGGACACACCAGTATATGCAGACCAGAACAAAATCTACATCTATCAGTTCCGTGCGGATTCTGGATACTGTGCAGAGGACCTCTCAGGGGCAATGACTGATAGGGTCAATTGGAGAGAGAGAGAGGGGGGTCATAGACATCCATGCAGTCAGCAAAAAGGGAAATAGTAATTAACTAAATAAAAGTTCACTCCCTGTTTGTTGGTTGATTTTGGCTTGTCCTCCTCCTACTCGTTTCAAATAACAGAGAAAATTAAATAAAAATACGGGGAGAAAGGGTATGCATACAGTGATCTGAGAGCCAGGTTAAAAACACTGACAGTGATCTGGGACCGAGAGCAAAAGAAAATACTGACCTCTTAATCCATCGCCCCTACTATTAATTCCTTACACTTGTTTATTTCTAAAGGTCAACGAAAAATCTTGTCGGTGGTGCGGAGAATACTCTGACTGTATCCCCTGCAGAGAGGTCAGACCCCCTCTCCAAATAAAGGGATTTTCTGGGCAGGATATTAAATCGAATCTGGTGGTGATCTGGGGGTTATGGAGTACCCCTTCAGTGCCATTAGTCACAGTTCCATTATGACCGGTGTGTTAAGTGGGGTCACCGTGGCCTAGTGGCTAACGTGCTTGACTGCGACAACGAACAAACCCCATTCAGGCTATTACGCTCACCTTCGGACTAATACCTTTGGGCAAGGTATATCATCCCTGTGGGATAAATAGCATCACTACTGTTCTTCTACAAGGATGGCTTTGGCATTGAATAACCCGCGAAGGTTTATATATCATTAAACAAAGAAGCCAAATCAAACTTGTTTTATGTTTTGATAATTTTTAAATAATTTTTTAATATATCATAGATTTATACCTGTTAAGGTCCCGTCTATGTGTAAAATAGATCTGTTTAAAAATGATCCGTATTCGATAGCACCAGGTGTGACAGAAGAATATTACATATCATAGATTTAGGAGGGCATGATAGATTTGACAGGTATCATATATTCGAGAGGGTGAGCGTGGTGTAATGGTTAGCGTCGTTTGAAATGAACACAACAATACAAGTTTAAATCTTTAATGAGACCGGTTGCATTTCACATCCAACTATTCTTCCTCCAGCTATGGGTAATTAGTAGGACAGACTGAACTTTTTAAACTTGGTATGGAAACCGGTCTTGAGAAAAGAAAACTTAGAATTCAAACCCGCTAAACTCCGATTAAGAAATGTAAGTGTATCGGTTATTGTCGTAGGAAATGGACTAATTGACACGAGTTCAACTTAGCACCTATATGATTGTCCCAACCCTATTGCCCTTATGGCAAACCCCAACCCTTTTTATCATATGGGTGCTAGAAGGTGGTGGCTGAGAGTCTACATGTCCTGGGAATGACGTTAAACTCTATCTGATGGTGAGGTTCCAGTTTTGGAGGTTTGGGGAATGTGGAGTACCCCTTCATCACCATTGCTCCCTGGTCTACTCTGACCCGGAGTGATAGTATCTGTTAGGGTCCCCTCTTTGGGTTAAATAGAAAACATGAGTTTATAAACAAAATTGTATTATCCATTAAAATGAAATTATTTCAAAACTTTGTTAGCATTAAACATTTTTTTACCAATAGAAGTATTCGGCATGTCATAACCCAAGGGTTATGACATGCCGTAAAACCCAACCAACCAAACCAACAACAAACAACGAGTTTGCATTTCCCATAGCATTCATTATTGGGAAAAAGGTATGCCTCCGACTATTCTCTCCAGCTATGGCTAAATAGTAGAGCAGACTAGACCCTTTAACCAAGGCAACTAGTCTAGGAGAAGGAAAGCTCTGAATTCAAACCTGTTAAATTGACCTTACGTCATATCCTACTTGTGCGGATGTGTTGATAAATATAAAGAGAGAATTTTGTAGTATGGGTGCACTTATTTTTCGAGTGCTTCATATTCGTATCTTTGCTTGCAGAGATTCTAATAACGTTGTTGATTGTATAATGTTTCACTAGAAATAATAAAAATCTCGGTATCTTTAGTTCAGAAGAAAATGAACTGTTTATCCGAAAAAAAAATGTTTGTGATGTACTTATTTATGTGCGATACTGTATCTAGAGGGTAATATTAATATAACAGCAGGGATCTGTAATGGTGAAACATTCTAGCTGTAACTGTTTTATATGGAGCCACTAACAAAATGAGACGTCTGCTCCTTTGGGTCTCTTAGTGCTTTCAGCTTCCGGCAAATTGATACTGAGTCCAATATATAAGCCAACATTTTTTTAGAACAGTGTAGCACGATTTGGTTTGGTTAGTCAACTCGTTATGGGTTATCTAATGCTGAAATTTTATTATTTTCAAAAGATCTTGTTTGGTTTATTTGTTTAACGGCATATCAACTCGTTATGAGATGTCTAGTGCCTACATTTAATTATTTAAAAAAAATTCGTTTGCTTTATTTGTTTAACGGCATATCAACACATTATGGGTTATTTAATGCCAAAATCTGATTATTTTTAAAAGGTCTTGTTTGGTTTATTTGTTAAACGGCATATCAAATCGTTATGGGTTATTTAATGGCGAAATTCCTTTGTAGGAGTTTGTTTTGGTTTATTTGTTTAATGGCATATCAACTTCGCATGGGTTATTTAATGTCAAAATTTGATTCATTTCTAAATGTTTGATTGTAATCATAATTATTCATATTTGGCCTTGTTTGGTTTAATTATTTAAGGAATATCAATTCTTTAGGGATACTTAATGCCGGAATTTGATCAATGTGCAAATATCTGATTGTTCGTGGTGAAGTAGCCTATTATCAGTATCAGCTGGACAGCGAGGGAGTCTATCCCCTTTTCGCTAGCGCTAGACCAGGGAGATTGTTTTGCTGGGGTGGAGAGTTATACCTATCATCAGTTCCCCCACAAGCAGAAGGTTCACGAGTTGTTTTATTTTTTTATCATTTGTAATTAAATGTTTGATACATCCTTCATTTATACTCCTATTTTTATCACGGGTTTCGTATGGAAAATGATGGGGAAATGTTTATTTAACCCTTTTTACCCCCCCCTCTTGGATAAATATAGAGTGTGGATTTTGTTGAATGTTGGTCTTTTTTGGTATTCACCAACATTTCTTTATTGGAGTCAAATCACACTGAAAACACCACTCCCGTTAGATCACCGAAGTTAAGCAGCGATTAGCATTTTCAGTATCTTATTTGGGTGACCACTTAAGCAACAGCAGGTATGTAAGCAATCTGAGTTTACTTTGTTTATCAAAATGACTTCACTCGTCATCTGCCGGCAGAAGAATACACCGACTGCATATCTGAAGATTGGTTTTGTTTTGTTTTGTTTTACGGCATATCAACCTCAGTGGGTCATTTAATGCCGGGAAAATCATATAGGTGTTAGGGCTTGACGTGACCAGCCGATTGATCGGAGGGGGCCTCTCCGACCGCCCGTCTAGCCCAAGATAGGACCAAAGTGGAGTATTGCAAGTCATGAACTGCTCATCCACCTGAGTTCTATCCTTAAGGCATCACGGGTCGCCACCGACGGCCAACAGGTGGCCCCGTTGGGGGAGTCTTACCCCTCTGCAGAGGTGCAGTCGGTGCATTCTAACGCCCTAGCCGACAGGGCGGCATATCTGAAGAGGAGTAAAATCCCTCCAATGGGGCCAACTGTTGGCCGTGAGTGGGGATCCGTTATGCTTAAGAATGAAATCCTAGTGGCTTAGCAATCCATGACATGCAACACTACAATTTATCCCTTGCCGTAAAATCCAACCAACCAACCAAACCAAATGTGAAGTGTTCTTCCCAGTAGTAAAACATTGATAACCAAAGTTTTCGTTTTCTTATGGACGGGGGCTGGCTGGTTTTCAATCTATTTTTACCTCAGCTAAAATGCAGAACCTACAAAATTATAATTCACTTCTAAATTTGACTGGAAACAGGTTTTCACTCTAAGTAAAAAATATTTTAAGTGCATTGCTACCATAAAATTCTCGCAACGATGTACTATAGAAGATATATATATATATATATATATATATATATATATATATATATAGATAGAGAGAGAGAGAGAGAGAGAGAAAGAAAGAGAGAGAGAGAGAGAATTAAAATGCAAAATTATGTACTCTTAAAGTTCCATTTGGATCACACAATCGTCAGACGGAAATATGAAACTTTATGTATTAGTAAAGTAAAGCAAAATAAAATAATATATATATATATATATATGTGTGTGTGTGTGTGTGGTGTGTGTGTATATATATATGTGTGTGTCTCTGTGTGTGTTGTGTGTGTGTGTGTGTGTAAGCGTAAGAAGTTTAGACGCAAAGACCTGTAACAGTTTTAGTTTAACTACAATTAAATTCTTTTCTTTTTGCTTTCTTTTTTGTTTTTTGTTTACAATGGTAGAGATATACAAATACTTGCAATCATTCCTTCTTTATTTTCTCCATTCATTCATTCATTCATTCATTCTTCTTCTTCTTCTTCTTCTTCTTCTTTCTTCTTCTTTCTTCCCCTAATTTCTTCTTCTGTTTTCTTTTCTATCCATCTTCATTTTTATGCCTCTTCACCTCTTTCTCTTCGCTCCATCATCGTTTCTTCCTTTCTTTTTCTTCGTTTCTTTCCTTTGCTCTTTCTTTCTTTCTTTCTTTCTTTTTCTATCTTTTTTTTCTGCGTAATTCCTTTTTTCTATAGTTTCTATTTATAATCAAATACTAACTTTTTTCTTTCTTTTGTACCATCTTCCCTTCCTTTCACCTTCTCCTTCCTTTGTTCTTTCTTTCTTTCTTTCTTTCTTTCTTTTCTAAATAAGTTTTATTTTCTGTAGTTTATGTTCATATCAGATCCAATACTTCTTTCTTTCTTTCTTTCTTTCTTTCTTACATTCGTTCGTCCGTCCGTTCATTCGTTTACTGTATCTTCTTTCTTTTTTCTTTCCTCCCCCTTTTCTTTCTTTTCTTATTTTCAATCTTCTTTCATTCTTTCTTGTGTGTTATTCTCACTACATTCTATAGTTTACACCTATCTTGTAATCAATATTCTTTCTTTCTTTCTTTTCTTTCTTTCTTAATTCATTTATTTCTTAATTTATTTATTTCATTCGTTAGCTCTGTCTTCTTTCGTTCTTTCTTTCTCTTTTTCTTTTTTTCTTATATTAATTATTCTTTCTTTCTTTCTTTTTTCTTTCTTATATTCCTTCTTTCTTTCTTTCTTTCTTCTTTCTATTCTTCTTATAACATTCTATAATGTAGACTCATCTCCAAATCAATACTCATCCTTTTTCCCGCCTCAACTCTTTCCAACTTTCTTCTTCACAGACTTCACTTCCGAAACGAGTAATCAATAAAGAAAAACAAACCGACCCTTCTCTCTCTTTATTGTATTCTTTCTCTCTCTCTCCTCTCTCTCCTCCTCTCTCTCTCTCTCTCTTTCTCTCTCTCCTTCTACCCCCTCTTCTCTCCTCTCTCTCTGCTCTCCTCTCTCTCTCTCTCTCTCTCTCTCTCTCTCTCTCTCTCTCTCTCTCTCCTTCTGACGCCCCTCCTCTTCTCCTGACCTCTCTTTTACTATCTTTTCTCTCTCTCTCGTCTCATCTCTCTCTCTCTCTCTCTTCTCTCTCTTTCTCTCTCTCCTTCTGACGCCCCTCTCTCTTCTCCTGACCTCTCTTTTACTACTCTTCTCTCTCTCTCTCTCTCTCTCTTGCTCTTCTCTCTCCTTCTGACGCCCCTCTCTCTTCTCCTGACCTCTCTTTTACTATCTTCTCCTCTCTCTCTCTCTTCTCTCTCTCTCTCTCTTCCTCTCTCCTTCTGACGCCCCTCTCTTCTTCTCCTGACCTCTCTTTACTAATCTTTCTCTCTCTCTCTCTCTCTCTCTCTCTCTCTCTCTCTTCTCCTTCTGACGCCCCTCTCTCTTCTCCTACCTCCTTTACTATCTTTCTCTCCTCTCTCTTCTCTCTCTCTCTCTCTCTCCTCTCTCCTTCTGACGCCCCTCTCTCTTCTCCTGACCTCTCTTTTACTATCTCTTCTCTCTTCTCTCTCTCTCTCTCTTTCTCTCTCTCCTTCTGACGCCCCTCTTCTTCTCTGACCTCTCTTTTACTATCTTTCTCTCTTCTTCTCTCTCCTCTCTCTCTCTTTCTCTCTCTCCTTCTGACGCCCCTCTCTCTTCTCCTGACCCTCTTTTACTATCTTTCTCTCTCTCTCTCTCTCTCTCTCTCTCTCTCCTCTCTCTCTCTCTCCTTCTGACGCCCCCTCTCTCTCTCTACCTCTCTTGACATCTTTCCTCTCTCTCTCTCTCCTCTCTCTCTCTCTCTCTCCTCCGGACGCCCCCTCCTTCTCCTGACCTCCTACTATCTTTCTCTCTCTCTCTCTCCTCTCTCTCTCTCTCTCTCTCTCTCTCTCTCTTCCTTCTGACGCCCCTCTCTCTTCTCCTGACCTCTCTTTTAACTATCTTCTCTCTCTCTCTCTCTCTCTATTCTCTCTCTATTATCTATCCGTTTTTCTATCCCTCTCCCTATTCTTCTAATCTCTTCATCCCCAGACTCCCATCAAACAACTCCTTTGTCTTACCCACGCCATCACCTCCCCGTTCACCATTAACCCTCTCCACTTCCTGTCGACATGAGGCTGCCCGGTGATATTACGTCTCTTCACCTACCAAACCAGAAGAAACACTAGCTGCAAACACTGGCGCCTCAATAGGGAGGCGACCCCCCTCCCTCCCCCTCTCTCTCTCTTCTCTCTCTTCTCTCTCTCCCCTCCCCTCTCCCCCTTAATCTGACCCCCTCGTCACCTTTTCCTCACCACCACTAAACACTTGATACACACACGAGAGAGAGGAGAAAGAACCACTCGTAGACACACACACACATAATTAAATGAATATAGGAATAAGATAGGACAAATTACAAATATGTGTGTCTTTGAATAAAAATCTATCGTCTTCGAGGTAATCCACTCAACTGTCATCTCTATCAATCGCTCTTTTTTTCTTTCTTTCTTTCTTTCTTTTTTGCGGGTGGTGGTGGTGGCTAATCCTAAAAGACTAAACGACCTGTTTTCTTTCTCAATTGTTTTTCTTAGAATTCACCGTTCTTTCCTTTTCTCTCTCATTATTTGTTTCGTTCTTGTAATTCTCTTGATTCATTTAATCGTTCTTTTACTTTCATATATTCACGCCCCCTTTTCTTTCCTCTCTCTCTCTTCTCTCTCTCTCTCTCTCTCTCTCTCTCTCTCTGTCTGTCTGTCTCTCTCTCTCTCTCTCTCTGTCTCTGTCTCTGTCTCTGTCTCTCTCTCTCTCTTTTCCCTTTCACATATTCTTTCTATTCTTTCTCTCTTCGTAGAATCCTATTTTTTATTTACCTTCTTTCTTTGTTTCTTTCTTTCTTTTACACATTCTCTTTATTCTTTCTCTCTTCCTACACTTTACTTATTATTATTATTATTTGATTTCTTTCTTTCTTTCTTCCTTCTTTCTCTTTCTTTCTTTCTTTCTTCCCTTTTTTCTTTCTCTTTCTTTCTTCCTTTCTTTCTTTCTTTCTTTCTTTCTTTCTTTCTTCCTTTTCTTTCTTTTCTTTCTTTCTTTTTCTTCTTTCTTTCTTTCTTCCTTCCTTATCTCTTTCTTCTTTCTTCTTCCTTTTCTTTCTTCTTTCTTTCTTCCTTTCTTTCTTTCTTTCTTTCTTTCTTTCTTTCTTCCTTTTCCTTTCTTCTCTTTCTTTTTTCTTTCTTTCTTTCTTTCTTTCCTTGCTTCTTTTCCTTCTTTCTTTCTTTTTCTTTCTTTCTTTCTTTCTTTCCTTCCTTTCTCTTCTTTCTTTCTTTCTTCCTTTTTCTTTCTTCTTTCTTTCTTCCTTTTCTTCTTTCTTTCTTTCTTCCTTTCTCTTTCTTTTCTTTTCTTTCTTTTTCTTTCTTTCTTCTTTCTCCTCCTTTCTCTTTCTTTCTTTCTTCTTTTCTTTCTTTCTTTCTTTCTTCCTTCCTTTCTCTTTCTTTTCTTTCTCTTTCTTCCTTTTTCTTCTCTTTCTTTCTTCCCTTTTTCTTTCTTTCTTTCTTCCTTTCTTCTTATCTCTCTCGGNTTTTTCCTTCCTCTTCTTCTTTTACTTTCTTTTTTTCTTTCTTTCTTTCTTTTCTTTCTTTCTTTTTCTTCTTCTTTCTTTCTCCTTTCTTTTCTTTCTTCTTTCAAGTATTCTCTGTATTTTTTTCTCTCTTCCTACATCCTGTTATTCGTTCTTTCTCTTTTCTTTTCTTTATATCTATTCTCCTTATTCTATTTCATTCCTGCATTATTTTCTCCCCCCCCCATTTCCTTCACGTATTCTCTCTATTCTTTTTCTCTTTCATATTTCCTTTTTCTGATTAATCTTCTTTCTGTCTTTCTTCCTTCTTTCTTTCATAGGTTCTCTTTATTCTTTCATTTTGCCTATTTTAACTCTTTCTTTTCTTTCTTCTTTTCTTGTCTGTTCTTTTCTTTCTATATGTTCTCTTCTATGCTATTTTATCCTGCGTTTTTCTTTCTTCCTTCATCTTTCTTTCATATATTCTCTGTTTTATCTCTTCTACCTACATTCCTGTTTTCTTTCTGACTTTTTTTACACATTCTTTTTATTCCTACTCTCTTTCGACATTTACTTTCTCTTCTTTTAATTTGCTCTTTTTCTTTATTTCTTTCATTCTTTCACGATCTCCTATTATCTTCTTCTCATTTCTACATTCCTGTTTCTTTTCTTTCTTCTTTCTTCGTTTTATAAACATTCTCGTTATTCTTTCTTTCTTCTTATTCTCTGCATTCTTTCTTTCTTTCTTTTCTCTTTTTTTCTTTTCTTTCTTTCTTTCTTTATGTATTCTTTATCTTTCCTGCGTTTATTTTTCTTCTTCCTCTATTTTTATGTGCATTCTTTCTTTTTTTATTCTTTCTTTCTTTTCATTCTTTCTTTCTTTCGTCTTTTTTTCTGCATTTTTTTTATTCGGTCTCTCTTCCCTCCATTTACTTTCCCTTTCTTCTCTTCTCTCCTTCTTTCTTGCCTTCTTTTTCATTTATTCTTATTCAAGCAATTTTCTATTTTTTCTACCCCACCTTTCTTTTCTTTTCTTCTTTTACTTTTCTTCTTCCTTCCTTTCTTCCTTTTTTTCTTTATTTTCATTCTTGTAATCTCTTTATTCTTTCTATCTCTCTATATATTACTTTTATTTTCTCTCCTCCGTTACAGCCTTTCTTTCTTTTTCTCCTCTCTTTATTTTTTTCATATCCATTTTCTGCAAATATTAATTGAACTCACAAGATGCAATTTCTCACAGACAGACAGACAGACACACACACACACACATATACACACACGCACACACACACACACACACGCACACACACACACACACACAGCACACACACACGCACACACACACACGCGTACAAAGACCTATAAGTATCGAATTATCTGGTGTTCATACAAAATTCCTAAATGACAGAACCTCCTCAGTTAAATTTGCAAAGTAGGACGAAACCCCCGTTGGTTGAATGAAAACACAACTAGATTCTAAGTAATTGCTGAGAGTATTAACGTTTGTTTACTTTTCTTATTATTCTTACCGAAGAACAAGTCTTTACCTGGCTTCATATTGTAATCTCACATTTTTAAAGCTTCACACTTTTAGATGGTAAATTAAAGAACAATACTAATAACAATGGATTTTCATGTATAGATTTTTATCCCCTGAACTGAAAAGTTCTCCGCCTAACCAAAGCAAAATAAGCTTTTTGTATTTGCAATGATTAGAAATAAAACAAAACGGCCCTGAATTATTGAAAATAAATTACATTTTTAATTTGTTTTAAATATAGGTTGTCGGTATTCTTGCTCAAAAGTGCGTATTTTGGTCATACATTATTTATTATTATTATTATTATTATTATTATTATAGAAATGATGATTAATTGATTGATTTTAATGGCATGCCAAATCGTCTTGGGTTAATTTATGCTAAAGTTTAGAAACGCAAAAGCTGGATGGGAAATAAGACTAGAAGGACAAACAAAGAAACTACTACAACAAGCGAAAACACTAAGGATGGAAGAAATACACAAAGACACAATGGAATAAAAGACCGAAACAACAGCAAAGAAGACTGATAATACAACTGGAATGATGTGAGTAATAGAAAACCCCTCACTGACAATGGACTATTCTGAAAAGACTATTAATGTGTAATATTTTTTTAACCAAAATAAATAAAGAACTTACTGTTGTCTCCTGCGTTTATTCTTTACTTATTGTTGGACTACGATATAACATGGTAGAAAAACAAAAGATATTGACAAAAGAAAGTCGTCGGGGAGTCAGTATGAGCCTATCAGCAAGGGTGTCTATCCTCTTTTCGCTAGCGTTAGACCAAGGAGATTGTTTTTGCATCTGAGGTGGAGCGCCACACCTACCGTCAGCTCCTTACTTTACCGTACAAATCCCTATGCTACTGAGACGCTGAGTTGGCGGGGCAGGTGTCGAACTAGGAACCTTGTGGTTTACTAGTTGAACGCTCTACCGACTGAGCTAACCCCCCAAAGAATCAAAACTAAGCAATAACAGCAAAAGAAGGACCTTCCAAAAAACGAAAGAAAATTCTACCATCAACTCGCTGGAGAAAGCATGACGACAAGCGAATACTGAATTGCAGATGAGACAAAACTCTTTTGGTTTTGGTTTTGTTTGTTTTTATTTATGGCATATCAACCTCAGTGGGTCATTTAATGCCGATAAAGTTCTGAAATAAATCAATTCTTAATGGATAATACAATTTTTTTTATAAATACCTTTTTCTATTTAACCCATAGATGGCACCCAAACAGGTACTACCACTCCGGGTCAGAGTGGGCCAGGGAGAAATGGTGATGAAGGGGTGCTCCACATTCCCCAAACCTCCAAAACTGGAACCTCACCATCAGATAGGGTTTAACGTCATTCCCAGGACATGTAGACCCTCAGCCACCACCGTCTAGCACCCATGTGATAAAAAGGGTTGGGAAATAAGGTTGGGAAAATCATATAGGTGCTCGGGCTTGACGTGACCAGCCGATTAATCGGAGGGGGCCTCTCCGATCGCCCGTCTAAGCCCAAGAAAGGGCCAAAAGGGAATATCTTAAGTCATGGACTGCTCATTGACCTGGGTTCTATCCTTAAGCACCACGGGTCGCCACCGACGGCCAACAGGTTGCCCCATTGGGGGAGTCTTACCCCTCTGCAGAGGTGCAGTCGGTACATTCTAACGCCCCACCGACAGGGCGGAAAACTCTTTTGGAGCCAAATATGAAAAAAGAAAGAACATCACAGAAAGGCCTAATGGATAAACAACATTAAAAAAAAGAATTGCAAGAACTTGAAAAATGCCAAGCAGACAACATGCACCTGAAGACCAGTTCACATACCTTGGTAACAATATCTCATCTACTAAAACCGATGTCAACCGATTTTGACTGATATCAACAGGTTAACTCGCATATCGTTTATTTGGGTTGGTTTCTTTGTTTAATGGCATTAAAAACTTCGTGGGTTATTTAATACCAAATCATTCTTGTAGAAGAATAGTAATCGTGTTATTTAACACATAGCTGGGAAATGAGGGTATCATACCATTCCCTAGGGTATTATTCAGAAATGAATGTAATTGTGTGACTAAAGTTCGATCTCACTACGATGCTGCAGTCCAGCAAGTTAGCCACAATGCCAGGGAAATCCCCCGTCCATATGGAACTCCGATCACTTTGATAAAATAAAATGAGAATTTTTCCAAGTTGTAGCCGTGTCATTACTAATATATATATATATATATATATATATATATATATATATATATATATATATATACCAACCCCTCTGCACGAGCAGGATACGACACAACGTCAATTGTTGGTCTCTAGTGAACCACCGGTTACGGCAGGTGTGAAAGACTCGAATCTTCTATGAATAATGGAGATTCGCTTCCGGTATTTGTCTGTAACAAAAATTACGTCACTGCTTACGTCACATTACCCAAAATAGTCATAAAATAGAATAGATACACTCAAAATTTGAACATGCAACATTAGACAGTCCTCATTGTTTTTTTTAAACAAGTTTTAATAAATACATGACTGGTATTATATATCTATATATAGTTTGTTTTATTTTAATACATATTTAAAGTTTACATTTCAAATTGTTTTATTTTTTAATCCTTTAATGAATTTGATGATTTTACTTACTTAGGGTACAAACTCGCTGACATTGAATTTCTAACTCCCACCCATCAGGTAATATGTTTCAAAAATCTATTTTTACATCGCCCGGAGCGCTTTTTTATTTTTCTAGTAATAATAATGATAATAAATGCGAATATCAGTGTGTCAGTATATCACATTTGTTCAACTTTCCTCCTCGAGTCGCGAGTCCACCATATCAGAGAATTTTGGAATCAGACCGACTCATTGAGTAAATAAAAACATTCCGGGTCGAATTTGAACCCGAAATCCTCAAATGTTGGATTCTCAAGTTTTAATTGCTGCAATAGTTTTCCCTGATTTCTGACATGATCTTTTGTGATCGGTATTTTTTGGACGATAACAGTTTTTATAAGTTGGAAATGCATTTGGGAATACTCAGAATTAATTGCGAAATCCAGCAAATGCCACTCAGGAAATAGAAATAATTGTTTGTACGGAAAATAAGGAACTACGTATATGAAATTGTGGTTAAATTAAGTGCCAGAAAAAGAATTGTTGAATTTATAAAAAAGTAAGCTTATACATTACTGCATATACGATCAGGGTTATACACACACACACACACACACAGACATACATACATATATATATATATATGTGTGTGTGTGTGTGTGTGTGTGTGTGTGTATTCTAGCTTAATTGTCACTCAATAGGGCGGCTTTTAAACTACTACTATTAATAGTACTACTACTACTACTACTACTACTACTACTACTAATAATAATAATAATAATAATAATAATAATAATAATAATAATCACGGAACAGAAAAAAAGGTGATGTTAATTGTAATTGGTTTCTTTGGAACGGTCCACAAAAGTTTAGAAAAAGATTGGAAGGATTGAAAATTAGTGGAAGAATCCTGACCATCTAGACAACAGTATTGTTAAGATCAGCTAGAATCCTCAGAAGAATCATGGAGATCTTGGGAGACTTTCACTCAGATTGCAGTGAGAAATATCGCTCGTGGGAAATAATTATGAAAAAAAAAATACTCGCAAGGACTGAAATCCTTGGAATAGTTTCCAATAACATCGAAAAGAGATTGGGTGAATTGGAAATTAGAAGAATTAAAACTATAGACCACAGCACTTTTGAAATCGGTTAAGACTGTTGATTAGTGTCGTGAGACTTGTTGTCACTAAAAATAATGAGAATATAAATAGGGCGTCCCATCATGGGGTAATGGTTAGCAATGTAGTCTTGCATATCCATCACTACTATCCTCTAGGGATGCACCTTACTTGCAATACTAAAATTCATTTATGGAAAGTCATTGCAAATGTTTTTACTACAGAAAAGAATTGAATTTTTTTTTTATTATAGAAACACAGTGACACAATAAATATTAAACCACTTTCTATAAATGCATGGCGAATCATTTTTACTGAAGAAATCTATTTAAAATCATTTACTATAGAAATGTATATTTATTAAAATTCATACGTTGTTCACTAATTGCATATACAGTTTCTTTAAGCAATGGGTGTGTACCGAATGCAACGAAACAGAAATACGTCAAAACTATCAGAAAATTTAAGTAACGAGAAAAAACACAAGAAAAAAGGTCCATTTATATCGTATAATGCCTTATTACGTCAGCAATGGAATAAATAGAATATTAATAAATAAGCTACATATAAGAAAGAAAAAGAAAAAAATATGCTTACGTATATTATTTTTCCTTAGGGGATTTTGCCGGAGGGATTTTCACGTATGGGATTTTGTCCTGGGAATGGAAAATGGTAGTCGAATTTATTTAGTTAACCCCTTCGCAGTAGAATGTGACAAAGGACACTTTTTAAGCAAAACATTTTAAAATTACGCGTCATAAAGAAAGGGAACATCTTTTATATATATATATATATATATATATATATATATATATATATATATATATATATTATATTCTTTTCTTTTAATAAATTTGTTTAGAAAAACGATTTTTTAAATATTTAAGTAAAAGAGATTTAAGGTATGTATTAAGCCAACCCTCCAATGGGGCGATTTCTAAATTAGGTATTTACCCAACTCCTCGCAAGTGCGGAGTATGACACAAGGTCACTTTATTTAAGCGTAGTTTAACAGGTTTGAGTTCGGAGTTTTTCCTACGCTTAGACTGGTTACCATACCAAGGTCGAATAGCCGTCTGTCCGAGAGAGAAGAGTTGTATGTATGTATAGTTTTCCTAAAGGTATTATCGATAACCATAACACCAAAACATCTTCCTTTATTAGATTAACTTCACCTTCAAATTTTTCACAAACAATTTTATTTTTTAAGTTTTAGATATGCAAAATTATACTATGAGTAAGACGTTAAAGAGCCCAATTTGCCTCACAATTTACCCATAGCTGGATGGAGAATAGTTGCATGTATAACTTTTCCGAGAGTATAGCGCTAAGTGGAATGCAAACAGCCTCGTCCCGTATTTGAACTCAGGTTAGCCTGTCCATTTTCAACAACAGTAACTATTACACGACAAATGCCTCAAAGTGCGGAAAAAAATACAAGGTTATCTAAAATGTCATTCTCTATCATTAAATTGTATTAGGAAAGTTTAGTTTTACGAGATGGACTGAACAGTTCTTGGACGAACCAAAAAAGAATGAAATTATTATTATTATTATTATTATTATTATTATTATTATTAGCCTAGCGCAATTATATGAGTCACGCTCAAAGAAGCGTCATATGTCCGTGATACGCCCGGCTTTTCGAAAAGTTTCACACCACCCACCACCCACCACCACGGTCCATAATTCGATTCTTCGAATGATGCCATCGGTTAGAATCGAGGGAATGGAATCTCCCGTCCGTTATTTTGGCAGCGATGGGAGTCTAATAATTACTGGCCAGCCATCTTGAATTCAAGCTTAGTCTCTAGTCGCCATATTGACCACGTGTCTTGCTGATGTTTTTTTTAAAATAATTTTCCTTTTTATTACTAATATTTTTTGCTTGTTTTTTTTTTTTTTTGCTGTTGTTTTTTTTGTTTCATGCGTGCAAGTGTACATTCGCCTGCACAGACGAAGATCTACAGAAGTCTACAGTCACACGCATACATGAATAGAAAACTAGGCGGGAAAAAAAGCACAAAAAATGTACAAAAAAATAAAACGTCGAAAAAAGTAACTAGTGAAGCCACGCGCTTATTAAGTGGGTGGGGCAGTGCCTTGACAGACGCGAGATAGGATGTAGCGTGACTGTTCGTAACTGAGATGTTTTTGGATACGCAGAAATGTAGAACAGGGCACAGTCAAAATCATAGGAAAAGATATTTGGGGTAAATTGCAAAAAAATTAGGCAAGGCTAACATTATGAGAAACGCACACACACACACGCACGCACACACACCACACACACACACACACACACACATATATATATATATATATATATGATTATATATCTAATACTGATAATATTGTCGTCATCATCTGACAGCAGTGAGTTTGTTAGTGTTATACGTTTGAAAAAAATAATATAGATAAACAAATAATAAATAATTAAAACATAAAAATTGATAAAATTTCTAGATATTTTGGAGATCTTACCTTTGAATTACTCTCTCTCTCTCTCTCTCTCTCTATTATATATATATATATATATATATTATATATATATATATATATATATAATATATATATTATATATGAACCTTGTTCTTGTGAACGTGGTTTTTTGGTGGGGGTCTTTTGAAGCATTGTAAAAAAAAGAAATGAAAAAGAAACAGAACAAAAATCAGAATTTTAATATTCAATTGTTGTTCTGTTCATGGTTTGATCAATTCCGATATTTCGGGTGAACTTTCAGCCTTTTTCAAGGCATATGATATGAGACGGTTTGGAGAAAATATATATATATAATGAATGATTGTAAATAAGGAATGTTGCTTAAAAGTTGTTCAATATCTAAAGCAGATATACAACCTCGATTTATAGAATTATGGATAATATATTTCCGTTAATCAAATCTCATGTGTTTCCAAAAATCTTCAGACGATGTGTGGATTTTGCGTATACTTTAAGATTAATTGAGCAAGAATTTGTGTAAAATAAATAAATAAATAATTAAATAAATGTACTGGTGTTTTGTGTTTGTTTGTTTGTTTTTTGTTTTTTTTTTGTTTTTTTTGTTTTTCGAAACATGGTGAAATACACATGATAAAAAATAGAAGAGATTTAAAATCACACCAGCAATGGGTTAAATAGTACCACTACTGTTCAAGAATCAATTAGAAATGGAACCCTGGTTGCTAAGCAGTCCATGAAATGCAACACTCTACTTTGGCCCTTACTTAGGCTAGTCGGGAGGTCGGAGAAACACCCTCCGATCAATCGGCTGGTCACGTCAAAGAATAGCACCTATATGATTGTGACAACCATATTGCCCTTATGGCAACCCCATTAACCTTCTTTATCATATACATGCTAGAAGGCGGTGGCCGTGGGCCTTAGTGTCCTGGGTATGACGTTAAACTGCATCTAATGATGAAGTTCCAATTTTGGAACTCTAGTGAGTGAAGTACCCCTTCAATGCCATTACTCCCAGGTCCACTTTGTCCCTGAGTGGTAGTATATGTTAGGGTTCCATCTGTGGGTTAAATAGGAAAAAAGTGTTTTAAAGAAATTGAGTTTTTGAATACCCATCAATGATCAATAGAAAAAAACGACTTCGGCATAAAATAACCCAACAATGGTTGACATGCCGTAAATTCCAACAAACCAAACTAAATCAATTTACTTGAACGGTTTTTGCATTAAATAACCCAGGCTGATATGCCATTAACCAAAAAGAAATCTGACAGCTATAATTACTGTGTCTGTATGGTAAACTGGGATCTTTAGCCTTGATAAGTGCAACCAACCTAAGAGAAGGAGAACCCTAATTTCAAACCCTTCACTAAGGTAATTTGGCTGTGGTGGAATGGTAAAACCAGGAGTTGAAGTCTCTAAGACAGTTAAACTTTGTGTTCAGCCTCTCATTCCGGCGCCTCTTGCTGCGAGACTGATGCCAAGTTGTCTGGCACATTTCACTTCCCTTGGGACAATATCGGCGTCGGGATGGGGTGAGTGGTGGTGTTGGATTAACATGCATCATGAGCAACTGTCGGTTTTCCCTACGACCCTACTCGGACCTGTGCCGAGATCTTGACGCAGATCCCTAGTATCATGAGACTGATGAATGCCATAAAAAAAATGTGTTTAAAAATTGCAATATATAGAACCGTGGTTCAGAACGTGGGGCGTATGCCCTAAAAGGGGGGGGGTAATTTGATTTTCAAAAGGGATGCCAATTTATTATTATCATTAGTATTAGTTTTTCACACTAGCGTTAGCTGATGCTTTTTCACAGGAGTTTGAGTGACAACAAGTTTCCTCAGTTCTCCAGTATACTCCTGAGTATTCCAGCTTATTTCAACAATGTTGGATGGTCTCAATTCTTCCTCTGATTTCTAGTTTCTCTAGTCTTTTTTCTAAGCTTTTGGGGACCGTTCCATTCCAAGTGCCCCAACTACTATTGGTATCACTTTCACCCTCATATTCCATTATTATTATTATTATTATTATTATTATTATTATTATTATTTAGCAAATTCTTAGTTATTTCTTCCTCCGTACTTAGTGTCAATACTTAATTGGGTGACAACGTAAGCAATAGCAGGTACTGTAGCAAACAGTTCTTTGTTTATCAAAAGGATTTGATTCGACAGTAAATTACCCAAAAAGAGTTTATATGCCGTAAAATAAAAACAGCAACAACAACAATTTTAAAATTTGGAGCTCTGGGGTGTGAAGTACCACTTCATCACCATTACTCCCAGGTCCTCTAGGACTCGAGAAGGAAAACTCTGAATTTAAACCAGCTGTACTCCGCGTAAAAATTGACTTGAATTGTAATTTACTTCTTTTTCTTTTTCTTCTTCTTTTGAATAAGAATTATATGTGACGGGAGGTGGAATGAGTGTTTTAGAGATGCTTTGGGGGCCATGGCTAAAAAAGGTTGGAAACCACTGATTTAGAGTAAATTATGCGTGTGTGGTGGGGAGGGGGGCTAAACAATTGTAAAATCTCCACCTTAGAAATTAAGGAATTTTTAGAAAAGAGTTCTTTTTTTCCGTGGCTGTTTTTATGAATCTTTTGCCCATGCGTTTCCAAGAATCCTTAATTCCACAATCGATACCGAATTAACTCGCTCTGTGTATTTCCATCCAACTGTGTACAGTGAAAAAAAAATTTGGTCGGCCTGACAGTCCACGTGACATTTCCAATTGGGAAGTCCTATTTAATTCTTGTTATTATCTTCGTTTAGTTTTTTTCTTTTTGGGGGGGGGATTTTTTGTCAAAATCTTTTTATAGACATTGATATATAGTTTTATATAAAATTCAATATTTTGAAAAAAAAATTATTTGGCAAATAGGCTCTCTCTCTCTCTCTCTCTCTCTCTCTCTCTCTCTCTCTCTCTCTCTCTCTCTCTCTCTATCTCTCTCTCTCTTCCCCCCTCTCTCTCTCTGTCTTCCAGAATAACCATTGCATTAGTCATGATTTTAAGCATGGGTTTGTTTCTTTGTTGAATGGCATATCAGCCTACGTCGGTTATTTAATGCCAAACCCATCGTTTTAGAAGATCAGTAGTGGTACTATTTAACCCATAGCTGGGGGATTCGTGGGTATATACCTTTCCTAAGGGTATTACTACGAAAGTTAACACAGTAAGAGAGAAAGGGGGGAGAAAGAGTTTCTTTGTTCTTTGTTTAATGGCAA
>CM042159.1:874590-882090 GCA_023376005.1 Doryteuthis pealeii | reverse complement strand
GGAGCCCCTTTGAGGGGTAAAGACGAAGGGATTCAAGCATTTTTTGCCTGTCATCCCATAAGCGTCGGTTTGTGGGTGGTTCTACATTAAAAGGATCTTGTGTTTAACCCGAATAAGCGGGATAAAGTAACTATTTACTATGTAAGTCTTCAGTCCCTGTGTCCAGTGGCTTTGGTCAAAAAAAAGGAAAGTGATAGAAGAAGAAGAAGAAGAAGAAGAAGAAGAAGAAGAAGAAGAAGAAGAAGAAGAAGAAGAAGAAGAAGAAGAAGAAGAAGAAGAAGAAGAAGAAGATTATGTCAAATAGGAAATTCTACCAATCTAAAACGATTGTGTAATATTGACATGAAATTGAGAAATTGCTGTCAAATAAACTTGAACTCTTCATATCAATTAATAAGCATAATAATAATGAAGATATATAATAATAGCGTGAATCCCAGGTAGCCATCCTCCCAGGCAACACATGCCCCCTCATCTTTTCCCTGTATCTGAGGCGCCCCAAGAGAATTTGCCCCCTCGTCTCAAAGGGGTAAGGGCTGGAATTATTGCTCGGTGCTTCAGATTCCAATGGGACCACGCATTTTCCCCCCGGCTACACATGAGCTTTAGTTCATGCGTTTCCCCCCACGTACAACTGATTTATAATAATCCGGCCAGGTATAAGGCCAGGGCTGTATAATACACAAATTTCACCTCTGCAGAGGGGTATGAACCCTCACTCACACGTACAATGGAACCACCTTTCTTCTTGAGCGGTGATGCGTAATGCTTAAGGACGGAATTCTCGCGGTTGATCTCCATGACATGCAATACCCCTCTTTGGCCCTTACTTAGACTAGATGAGCGGCCGGAGAAGACCCTTCCGATCAATCAACTGGTCAGTAGAGTTGGGACATTCATATAGGTGCTAGGGCTTGCACCTATATGATTGTGCTAAACCTATTGCCTTAATGACAAATCCCCAGCCCTTTTTATCATTTATGTGCTAGAAGGCGGTGACTGAGGGCCTTAGTGTCCTCGGTATGACGTTAAACTGCATAATGGTGAAGTTCCAAATCTAAAGCTCTGGGGAGTGTGAAGTATCGCCATTACTCCCTGGTCCACTTTGATCCAGAGTAATAACACCTGTTAGGGTCCCATCTATGAGTTGAAATCGACAATTCATCAAAGTCTGGTGGTATCCTGAGATATTACTGGAGCACGCTGGTCTAGTGGTAATGATGCTTCAGCCCCGAAACCCTGCCCGTACACCGAGTCATGATCTTATGAAGGCTTTGCTGGAAGCAAATCTGTTGTGCATATATATGCATATATATGCAAGGAAAAATGGAAATCTATCTGACAGAATGTTTAAAAAAAAGAGTCAGAGTGATAGATATTCGTATTACTCGTTTGAACTGAAACTAAAACTAACACATACTATCTATTTCACCGGAGAAGATTAGAGACACAAAATATCACAAAATATCTAAATCATTCTCATTTTCTTATTTTTCACTTTTACTCTTTTTTTTAACACACACACACACACACACACACACACACACACACATATATATATATATATATATTTACTGGTAAATTAGCAAGTATATATTGATTTATATTCATATATATATATATGTGTGTGTTGTATGTGTAAATTAGTAAATATATATATATGTATATATATATATACTGGCAAATTTAACCGTATATATACATGTATATATATATGTGCTGTGTGTGTGTGTGTGTGTGTGTGTGTGTGTGTGTGTTAGTGTCTGAACTCAAACACGTATAATTCTGCATCTGCTTTTCATTTCTCTATATATTTTTTTCTCTTTTTGTCACCACCAGTGTTAAATGCATAATCCAATTATTTTGATATTGAAAGGAATGCAAGAGAACGGATTCAATTCCACGTAGACGCCCACACACATATCACACACACACACACACACACACACACACACACATACACACACACACACACACACACAAATTAATTATCCTGCATTACCAACTAACCAACCTATATTATTTTTTTATCCTCAAATATATTAAGTTTTTAATCATTTTATATCGAAATCAATTAAAATAAAATTGAAATACGTGATTTTTTTTTACATAGGTTCTTATTTAGTTCTGTTAATCTTTCTAATTTTATTTGGTATTTTATTACATTAAAACTTAAATAGTTGCACCCGGCGGAGGACGCCTATTTTGGCTAGTATTCCTAAAATTGTGCAGCAGACTATAAAGAATATATGATACACTGTCTTCAGTATTTGTGAATAAGTTGAGCAGAAACTCAAATCTACCAATAAATAAACTAACAATATGGCAACACGTACTAACACCGATTTGAAAATAAAAGCAAAAAAACTACACATATCTATCTATCTATCTCTCTCTCTCTCTCTCTCTCTCTCTCTCTCTCTCTATATATATATATATATATATATATATATATATATATATATATATATATGTGTTCTATCTATATATATATCTTTCTGGCTATCTATCTATCAATCAATCAATCAATCTATCTATCTATCTATCTATCTATCTATCTATCTATCTATCTATCTATCTATCCTAGCGTGACATTTTCTATCTATCTATCCATCTATCTATCTATCGCTCTATCTCAGTCTGGATCTCTCTCTCTCTCTCTCTCTCTCTATCTATCTATCTATCTATCTATCTATCCCAGTGTAATAGTATCTATCTATCAATTTATCTATCTATTTATCTATCTATCTATCTTTTTCTGGACATATCTATCTATCTATCTATCTCGATCTGGACATATCTATGTGATAGTTGCTATATATCTATCTATATATGTGTGTCTGTCCGTCTAACTTTTTCTGGACAAATCAACCTATCTATCTATGTCGGTTTGGACATATCTATCTATCTATCTATCTATCCCAGTGTGATAGTTTCTACCTACCTATCTATCTATCTATCTATCTATCTATCTATCTATCTTGGTCTAGACATATCTATCTACGAATCAATCTATCTATCTATCTATCTATCTATCTGTGTCACAGTTTGCCTATATTATTCACTAAGCTTCACTTAATCCGACAGAGGGTTGAATGTAGGAAAGTAGAATTTGAAAGTTTTGTCATGTCTGAGAATTTTAAGTGAGAGGAGTTTGCATTGGAAATTCGCATTTTGGATTCCGGGATTTTTATCAAAACTCGAAAATAGTTTTCTTAAAGCAGTTGTTGCATTATCAGTGGCCGCCCAAAAGAACACACATAGATACAGACACATTTAGACGAGCGCACAAACACTCGAGAGACGACATGAACGGGCTATATGTTAAGGAAATTAGGAAGAGGTCCCACCAGTATTGAAGACTGTGTAGACGCGACAATTCAAACACTTGAAGAATTCACAAAAAAGAACATAAAAAAAGACTTATTGCAACATCCAGAAAAGGCAATCCACAAATGACCAAACACAAGTATAACCAAAAAAGATGGGAAGATTAGCAACTATATAGATACTTCAAGGTATAAACTGGAGAGATCCCTAAGAGATGGCATGGACATGGCTCAGAAGAGGACACCTCAAGAGAGAAACTGAATATCTCATAACTAAGTGTAAGAGAATGCCGCAAGAACAAATTATATCGAAGCAAAAATAAATAAGACGCAACAGAATAGTAAGTGTATAATATGCGGAGACAAACACAAAACGGCTAATCATATGATAAGCGAATCCAGCAAACTGGCACAACGGGATTGCAAGATTAGGTATGACTGAGTGGAAAGGTGATCCACAGGGAATTTTCACCATACTACTAAAGGGAATGTGTACAAACCGGAATCTATCCAATGGAATGAGACGTATACAATTCTCTAGGAATTTTAGATACAATCAAAACACCTAGTATTGATTAACTAGAAAAGGAGAACTTTTCAACAAGTAGAATTTGCTGTCCAAGCAGATCACATGGTGAAACTGAAAGAAAATAAACACATACATAAATATCTCGACCTTGCCAGAAAACTGAAAAAATTGTGGAACATGAAGGTAAAAGTCGTACAAATTGGAACTGGTGCCCTTGGAATGATCCCCTTGTGTTTGGAAAATGGCTTTTTTTAGCCATATCATAAACATATTGCCCGTGTATTTACTTCTCATACTGTCGTGTAGAAGAAGTCATTATAAGAGGAATAGGAACCTACTTCTAAACAAAACGAAAAATCTAAGAAGGTCCGCTTGGTGTAGGGGTTACGATCGTCGCCTGTCAGCTTGACAGTCGGGTTTCGAATCACGCACAAGGCGGTCTTCTTATTTATAGCTCTGCTGATGAGGCCTAATAGGCCGAAATGTACATACAGAGATTGATTTTTCTCGATGTGTTTAGCCTTACATTTAAATAGGTATGCCTGCCTAATTAATTAATTATTGGGAGTATATGTGCTTAATTGAAGTCGTACCTAATTTGAAAGTTAATTAATTAATAATCAATTAACTTTCAAAATTAGGTACGACTTCAATTAAGCACATATTCTCGGCTAAAAAGGCCATATCATAAACACATCGCTTGTGTATTTACTTCTCATATATATATATATATATATATATATATATATATTATATATATATATATATATATGCGGCGAAAGGAAAAGATGGCTTATGAAATCATATTTGCATTTTATGCTAGAGGTCTCGAGTCCTCAGAATGCAAATGAATTTAAAAACATCTCATTACATTTTTCGAGTAAATCAATTTGCATTTTTATGAGAATAGACCTCAAGCGAAACATGTCCGTCAGATTTGCAATGCTGCATAATAATTCAAGTTTATACACACACACACACACACACACACACACACACATATATATATATATATATATATATATAATATATATATATATATAGGTTGAAGAAAAACAGCATTTGGTTTCATTGTATTTCCCCTAGTAGTCTACATCACCCCGAAAAAAAGAAAAAAAACAGAATTTGGGTTCTGCTTTTTTTTACACACAAATACAAATATATATATATATATATATATATATATATATATATATATATATATATATATATATGAGGAAGAATGAATAAAGAAAAGAAAGTACAGAATGGATAATAAAAGATGAATTTAATCAATATCACTTACACATGTGTTTCGGTCAGTTTATCTATATGTACACGATTCAAACTATTATTATTATTAAATAAACAAATGAAATGAAATAACGGAGAATTTTTTAAAATGTTCGAAGACAATTTTTTGAAATTCATTTTCAGGACCTGAACAATATAGAGTCGTTAGCAAATCTCGAGAATTTGAATATTTGATTTTTCTAGTAGATACAGTTTATATATTGCAAAAATAAAATGTTATTATTTATCCCTAACTTGTTGATAAGTCCCGGAACCGTTTTTCTCCAACGAATTTCTTTCATTGAAAATAAAATTTCACTCTGATGAAGGTCGAATTTTCTCGGAATGTACGGAATATTTTTACATTTTTCTATTATTTCATTTTATTTGTTTATTTGATAATAATAATAGTTTGAATCGTGTACACATAGATAAACTGACCGAAACACATGTGTAAGGATATTGATTAAATTCATCTTTTATTATCCATTCTGTACTTTCTTTTCTTTATTCATTCTTCCTCATATCGGATCCAATTCCAATTCCATTTATATATATATATATATATATATATATATACAGAGAGAGAGAGAGAGAGAGAGAGAGAGAGAGAGAGAGAGAGAGAGAGAGATTTTTACCCATGGACAGGTATATCACTAGCAACTTTAGAATAATAATAATTTTCTTCCAAACTAAGTATACCAATATTTCATTATTCACAGTGGAACAAAAACGGATATTATTAGATATTATTTTAATAATTATTCCATAATCTACAGCATTAAAACTCTGCAAATAAAAATATGAACATCTTGGAGACTAAAAGTAAATGCTTTATATATATTTATGCACATTCCTTTTTGGTTACAGTGTATCTATTCTGTAACGTTTGGTTATGAATAATATTTAATATTAATAATATTAGTCATAATTGTATAATATTACACTAGAAATAATGATATGCTGTTATTTTCGCTTCTGGAGAAATTTAATATGTTATAAAAAAAAGACTGCCACCAGGGTATTTATTTAAATGCTATATATATATATATATATATATATATATGAGGAATAAGGAATATGCATTATATCAGATTATCATATTTCGCTAGAGGACTCTCCTCATCAAAATTCAAATAAATTTAATACGAAAAACTGGTAATAAGATTAGATTTTAAATGAATTTGCGTTATGATGACACAAGACCTCCAGCAAAACATGTCAACCTAAATTGACAGACTTTTTTTTACACTCTGGGGCACCAACCGGTGCAAGAGAACTTTTCCAGCTTCAATAAACCCCCAGGATGCCAAATGAGCATTTTCAATGCAACCCCTACTTATTTAGAATACTGGGGCATCACAATCTTTATAATTCCATTTCCTTTCGTTCCGTCTTTTATTCGACTAAATTAAGCTGATTATAATTATTATAATATAATCCTGGTGTTTTTGTCTTAAAGGAAAATTTACATTTTATAAAGAATTATTGGTGATTCTTTGGGATGATATACAGCCATCAAAAGAATCATGAATAATTATCTCCCCTAAAGAATGATGGACCCTTCACTAAAAAAGACCAATATCAGTCAAAAAAATGGCCGCTTGACAACACGCCACGTGTGGAAAGTAAATTTATTTTCCAAACCCATCATGCAATACCGGATGTTGTTTAGTGTCCTGTCCTGGAAACATCTTTGATGAGTCTTACTTCCCTGTATGGACACAGCCGGCATATTCTAAACCCCGACGACAGCGTGGATCTGTGTTCTTCTCCCCTCTCTCTCTCTCTCTCTCTCTCTCTCTCTCTCTCTCTCTCTCTCTCTGGCTACACTTTCCCTCTCTTTCTAGATCGGTAAGAAATAAAAACAAATGTTGTTTCGTTTAAGAATACATTTAACTGTTTTCTGTTATATTTTATTTCCAATGTATTAGATTATGGGCAATTCTATGTCAAAACATCCTGGCCATGTCAACCATCCCCTTCAAATTTTCTTTTTGTTATAAATGTGACGTATAACTGGTATATCAACTAGTATATATATTAGAATTAAAAGAAAACTCTATTTGTAAAACCCCAAGGAATGCATGGGCGAGCAAATAAAGCGAGATTTAATCGAACTGTATTCTTGGCAGAAGAATGTCAATGCGACTACTACTGTCCCCAAGTCTAACGGACAGTTATACTTCTTCACCCCATCTCAGGTGACAGGAGAACGTGTATACATATTTCACTGTGACCCCTCGACCCAAAAGTACACGTTACCCCGAGACGTTGCTATGACGATGACTAAGAAAGATTTTTCGCGCGAAAACGCGGAAACAGGACACAGTTGACGAAAGCATCCCGAAAAAGTAAAGTTTGATGTGC
>CM042159.1:849590-867090 GCA_023376005.1 Doryteuthis pealeii | reverse complement strand
TGTTATTCTTTGTCTGAATTTTGGAAATGAGACTTAATAATTCGTCTTATTCAGATTTTTTCGGAAGTTATCCTCATCTTTATTGTTATATACTCTCAAAGTTTCGGACTATGTGTCCTTCTTCAGGTGTTTCTTGTCGTACTCAGTAACCTTCTAGTTAAACTCGGTAACCATTTTGTCGAAATCGGAAACCTTCTTAACATAGCTTAACTGATTATACTAAAAAAATAAAGTCATCGGGGCTGCCTAAAGTCGGTATCAGCTAGACAGCGAGGGAGTCTATTCCCTTTTCACTAGCGCTAGACCAAGGAGATTTTTTAGCGTCTGAGTGGGGCGCTGCCCCTACCACCAGCTCCTCACTTTTACTGCACAGATACGCTGAGTTGGCGAGGGCCGGTATCGAAACTAGAACCTTGTGATTCCTAGCCGAACGCTCTAACAACTTAGCTAAACCGGCCGGAATCAGAACAATCTACACCAATGGATTAAAATAGGATACCCAAATTTGTCGGCTGCTCGTTTTTAAAAATACTAATTCAAATTAAATAATCTGTTATTTAAGGCCAAACTTTTATCTAAAATGATAAGTAGTAAATTAATGTCGATCATTAAAAAAAGAAAAATATCATTACATATGCAGTTTATTTTTAATAGATTTAAAACAATTTGTTTTGGTCAATTTCAACGCGATCTCATTCTGCCTCTTTTTCAATGGTTTTAGGCGCTTGTTTCAATTTTAAAATAACATTTGGGATGAAAAAATTACTAAAAATCAGGTAATTATCCGATTTTAATGAAATTTTCAGTATTGATTTATCAATTTTATAATGCATCAGTTATTTTATTTCAAAATTTTAATTTAGTATTTTTGCTATGAAAAATTAATATATAAAATTCATTTAAAATATGAAAAGCCTGATGTTAAGTTTAAAATGTTATATTTTTAGTTTCTAAAAATAAATATCTATTTAATGCAAACCTTATTTTATTACATCAAAGAATACTTATTGAAGAAAAACTCGATTGAAAATCTACCCCTCCCCTTTTTAAGCAGAAAAATATCGATGTATATTTTTTCCTTTTATAAAGGCAAGTGAATAATTATCGAAATGAATAAAAAAGAAATCTCCAAAAAAATTAATTATTTATTATATTTTACATTTTATTTACTGTAATTAGAAAACGGAAAGACCAACTTGAAAAAAAGTTACGCCCCCAACATAAGGGGGGTCAAAAATAAGTGACCTGAAAAAAATGAGCAAGTTTTGAAATAAAATAAGTAATGCCTTATAAAGATCATTCATTGATACATAAACACTGAAAATTTCATTAAAATCCGATAATTCCTGATTTTTAGTAAATTATTTTCCCTAGGGGGCTAAAGTCATTTTGTCAAAAATGCAATTTAGTCTCATTTTGGGTATCCCTAGATTAAAAGAATTCGGTTCGAAGATCCGCGAAGGCTCCCGAGTTCCACTTATACTGATGATATTGTGTTTGACTTGTTTTCAAAAACTAGTTTTAATGTATTATTAGTAAATGGGAATAACATACTCGAATTTCCGTTGTAATATCTTTGCATTAAGCACATCGAGTGATAGGTATTGGTATCTAATGGTGTGCACTTTGGGTTAATAAAGTCTATACTTAAATTTATCTGGATACTATATGACTCGGGCTAGGCTGAGTACGTACAGTTTGTTTATATATATATATATATATATATATATATATATATATATATATATATATATATCGTGTTGTAATGGGTCCAACGGGAGAAAATGAAATATTTTATGAAAAAGAAGGTTCGCAAAAAGGATTATGCTTTTTTTTTTAATTCTATTATCTTACATTTGCGACACGTGTTTTATATCTTCTGATATCTTCTTCGGGCATTAATTAACCATATTCTGGCAGAATTTGAATATATACGAGTATATATCATTTCTGATATTTGATAGGTTGTGTGTATGTTTGTAATTTACTTTTATATATATATATATATATGTATATATGTGTGTGTGTATATATAAAATGTTAATGTAAGGTAATTCCGATGTGTGTGTGTGTGTGTGTGTGTGTGTGTGTGTGTGTGTGTGTGTAAGAAAAATGAAAATAAATCTGACAGATATGTTGAAAGAACGATTGGAAAAATAGATATACTCTGTTTAGGATGAAATTGATTGCTGTCATTTAGTCAACACGTGTTTCGATCAAATTTTGTTCACATGCACGGAATATTCCATTCAAAATTATTCTTAATATGAAACAAGTAAAAAACAAAACAAAAGATTAAAACAAAATCAATGCAAACTGTAGATCTTCTTGAGGACACAGTGTTGTCAATTTTTTACACGTGTAATACAAGAAAAAACTTTAAAATTGATTACGTCATAAACGATTTTTTTTAAAAATCTAAAAAGCGTTTAGTTGAAAAATAAGGAATCTTTTTACAGTTTATGTTTTGAAAATTGAAAAAAAAGCTTCATTAAAACAGAAAAGTTTAGAAGTCTTTTTTTAAATAAAGGCTAACTGTTATGTTTTTGGCGAAAATTTTTTTTTCTTTTTGTTTAATAAAGTTTAAGTGTTTAAAAATGTTTGTTTAACAAGAAAAGTTTTTGAATAATTTAATATGAAATCAATAAAATGAGGAACTTTCTTTTAAAAACTTATTTTTCTCTTTTTCTTATTTCTTCTTTCAGCTTTCTTCTTTCACTCTTTCTTTTTCTTTCATTTTCTTCATTCTTCCTTCTTTCGTTCTTTTTCGTTCTTTCGCTTCCTTTCTCTTCGTTTTTTTTTTGTTTTTTTTACTTCTGGATTCACTTTTCAACTTTCATTCTTTCTTCTTATTTCTCTTTTTTTTTCTCTCATCAACAACTGCTTTTATATTTCTACTTTCATTCTTTCTTTTTCTTTCTCTTTCTTTCTCTCTTTCTTACTTCTGCTCTCATATTTCTCCTTTTCTTTTTTGTTCCTCCTTCTGTCACTATTTTTTCTTTCTCTACCTTACTCTTTTTCTTACTTCTGCTTTCACATCTTTTTATTCTCTCTCTCCCCCTCTCTCTCTCTCTCTATCTCTATCATCTCTTTCTCTATCTCTCTCTCTCTCTTCTTCCTTCATTCTGTCTTTCTTTCTTTCTCTTCTTTCTCTTTCTTTTCTTCTGCTTTTCTTTCTATTTTCACTCTTTTTCTTTCTCTCGTTAATACTCCTCTTTCTCTCTCTCCCCCCTCTCTCTCTCTCCCCTCCCACTTTTAAATACAATATAATACTTATTTATTTCTCTTATCTTTTCTTCCCTTTAGTCTCTTTTCTTTCTCTCACTCTCTTTCTCTTTCTCTCTCTCTCTCTTTCACTCTCTCTCTCCCTCTTTCACACACTCTCTCTCTCTTCACGCTCTCTCTTTCACTTTCTCTCTCTCTCTCTCTTTCTCTCTCTCTTCTCTCTCTCTCGCTTTCACCCTCTCTCTCTCTCCTTTCACTCTCCTCTCTCTCTCTCTCTCTCTCCCTCTCTCTCTCTCTCTCTCTCTCTCTCTCTCTCTCTTTCATTCTTCTTTTCTTCCTTTCTTTCTGCTTTGTTGTTAGTTTCAAGAACTTTCCTTTTTTTTCCTTTTCAATGCGACTTCCGCCATTATTTCACTATTTCTTTCATATCTTTAACTATCGACCATTTTTGTTTTTCCAGCTTCACTTAAAATGGCCTTTTATTTACATTTCTTTCCTGTGTTCTTTTCTCTTTGGTTGATTTCTTTTTCAAGACTTTCCAGGAAACCGATTCTTTTTGTCGCCAAACTTACCGATATTTACTCAGCTTAGTCAAGTGGGAGAGACAAAAAAAGTGAAGGGAATGAAGTAGATGTTTACCCAACCCGTTCGCCACGGGTAGGAAGTGACACAAGGTCACAAGTATGGGGCATTCATGGTGATGGGATTCAGCCGGTTTGTACTGGTTCGGAAGAACATGTTCTTTGAATTTCAATAGTTCCAAGAACGCATTGTTAATTCAAATCAGGGGTTGTCAACTTTGTTTTAGTCGTAAATCTGCAGGAGACCATGACAGTGAGAGAACCTGTTGTTAATGAGTAATTGTTCCCAACATTTTTGAATCCAACCATTGGATATACTACGAACTATATATATATATATATATATATATATATTATATATATATGTGTGTGTGTGTGTGTGTGTGTGTGTGTGTGTAATATTATGAAAAATTGAAAAACACAAGGTCATAAACGAGTAATGTTTGTTTCGCCTACGCTACAGTGTTTCGATCTGTTTCAATAGATCTTCATCAGGGCTTTCGTTAGTTTGAGGAAAAATAAATTTATCACAGAAAATAAGAATCAACAAGACCCTTTTGTTTTGTCGGTCAGTCTATTTAAAAATTGTCGGATGAAAAGCGAGCGTTCTTGGATGTTTAAAACGTAAAAGAAACGCTGAACAATGGTTGCCGTGGATTTTTAACAAACATTACTCGTTTATGAACTTGTGTTTATTCAATTTTTCATACTGTCGAATTCACTTCCACTTTTTCTTCATATATATATATTATATATATTATATATATATATATATATATATATATATTATTCTGTTGATGTTTAGCTCTTTTTTAAAGATTGTTGTATTTACGTATCTATCTATCTCGGTCTATTTATATGGATGTGTGTAGGTATTTGCCCAACCAGTTCGTCACGGTTAGGATGGAACAAAAGCTCGCAAGTGTAAGTAGAGACAAGGTCATAACTAAGTGGTATCATGCAGGAATCGAACTCACCATTCACTAGTAATGGATCTGAAAGACTTTCTTGCGAAACATTACACCACGATGGTACGCCCAAGGTGAGGGGAATGGAAAATGGGGTTGGTTGGATTTTCCGGCACGTCAAACATTGTTGGGCTATCTTAAGCCGAAGACATTTTCTTTTATTTATTCTTGCTGGGTATTCAACATTTTCTAAAACTCATTTTTTAAATACACCTTTTTTGAAAAATATTTTTTCCGATTAAACTCATAGAGGGGACCCAAACAGGTGCTATAATTCCGGATCAGAGTGGAACTGGGAGTAATGGGAATGAATGCGTTCTCCACATTCTCCACAGCTTCAAAATTGGAACTTTACCATTAGATGCAGTTTGTGTCACATATGTGGTTGCACGTTTAGGCAAGTGGTAATAACAGCTCAATCTAGCTAATGCATTACCATTTGTGGTCGCACCCTGTACATAAAAAATTTGTTTTTAAAACTTTATCTATCTAGAAAGCCCATTGCATTTTAAGAGATTCTTTCTTTCATGTCCACACATGTAAACACATCTGTGTGTAAATAAAGTTTTTTCCCCACATAAATAATGTCCACCATCTGCAACTGTTAATTTCGTGTCGTTTCAAGATTTGTAAGATTATGTTATTGTCAAGTATGGTGTAAAAAAGTGTTACGCCCAATATATATATTATATATATATATATATATATATATATATATATATATATATATACAATTCCATATTAAGGAAAAACTTAAACACTGGTCATTTTGGTTTATTATAATTAATTTTAACGAAACTTCCATTTTAAAAGAAATCCACATTTTCAGACTGACAAAAAAAAAAAAGGATTTTGGTGTGTACTTTTTCTACTTCCCGCCAAAAGATATGTAAATTCTTTTATGTTGGAGATGCTCAGTTTAGAGTCGTAGGAAATAGACTCATCAAGTCGAGTTCAAATCCTTGACGAGACTGTTTGCATTTCAGGTAGCGCTAGTAACCTTGGGAAACGTAAGAAAAGAACTACTTTCCCCGCAGCTGTGAATAAATAGTAGGACAGACTGGGCTCTTTAAATTTGGCTAGGTAACCAGTCTAGGAGAAGGAACATTCTGATTTCAAACCTAAGAAATTGACCTTGTATCACATCCTCCTCGTACGGAGGTTGGTAAGTATATATATATTATATATATTATATATATATATATAGAGAGAGAGAGAGAGAGAGAGAGAGAGAGAAGAGAGTGTGTGTGTGTGTGTGTGTGTGTGTGAGAGAGAGAGAGAGAGAGAGAGAGAGAGAGAGGAGAGTGAGAGAAAGAGATGTTCATTGTGTAGTGGTTAGAGTCGTAAGAAATGGACTTGTCGACGGGAGCTCAGATCCTGTACGGAGCGGTTCTCATTTCACATTGCACTAATACCCTTGGGAAAGGTATGTATCCAACTATTCTCCTTCCAGCTTTGGGTAAATAGTAGGGTAGACTGGACTCTTTAACCTTGGTAAGCATCCAGTCTAGGAGAAGGAAAAATCTGAAATCACATCTTTTAAACTCCACTGAAATAAATTGACATTGTGTCACATCCTGCTCGTGTGTGTGTGTGTGGGGGGGGGGGTAAATACTCTTTTGCATCTTTTGTTTTTTTTTTCTTCTTGGCAATCTGAAGATGCGGACTTCTCCTAAAAAGGAGTGTCGTTGAAATAAATTATAATAAGCCAAAATAAAGGTTTTCATATTTTTCCTTCATATGGTATTGTAAAAATTGTTCTGTAAGAAATGATAAGATTGTAATACTTTGAGCTCTCCTGAGGACTTTTAATAATCTTCCTATATGTCTATATGAATGATAAGAAAATTGTATATACATCATCATCATCATCATCATGTCACGCTGTTGTGCACGGATATCCATGACAACCCCTCTCCATCCGTCCCTATCGCTTATCATTCTCGGGGACCTGAATAAGACAGAAACTATCTACACAGATTTCCCCTCAATTGTTCATCAGGATAACTCCTTTGGTATTTTTTTTCTCTTTCTTTTGGCCACTACATTACGATACAATTGTTATTTTCAGACAGTACGGGTGTGTAGGTCTTTTTTAAATTTTTTGCTAGATATCAGTTTGTACGTTTGAATATATAATATATATATATATATATATATATATATATATATATATATATATATATATATATAAGCTGTTGGCATTTCACATAGCGCTAATACCCTTGGAAAAGTATGAATCCATATATTCTCCTCCAGCTATGGGTTAAATAGTAGGTCAGACTGGGCCCTTCAGCCTTGGGTAGGTAACCAGTCTAGGAGAGGGATAACTCTGAATTCAAAATTCCTGAGTTCGGTCGTTGATTGGGTTTGTGGCAACCCTTGATGCACCAATTCTTTCCTATCGACTATGCCAAAAAGTGTGGATAATCAACACAAGCCTTCACCACTATAAACAAATCACTGTGTGGGTGTTCATTGTGTATGTGAACCCTCATGCGTCAAAAATCGACAAGAGAGTCCATAATATATATATATATATATATATATATATATATATATATATATATATATATATATATATATTGTCCACCGGTCTAAACTTTGATCGAAACTGAATTATCTCGAAGAAGCTACCACTGCCACTAGTCTAAGTTCCGTTGCACCACACAGATGACAATTTACAACGAGGGAACTATTTCTGCCGCATCCTGTATTATATTTCTATATAATCTTTTGATACATGAAGTGAAAATTAACGTACAACACATGCCGGTGCTTTTTTTGTGTATGCACGGAAATATTAAAACTTACATACGTACGCGTTACTATAAGTAAACATTTTCATTTAAGTTTATTCTTCGAAATGTTTTATCAAATTTTGATATGAGCTCAATTATGAACAAAATGAAATGAAATATCTTTTTAG
The DNA here is from genome assembly GCA_023376005.1 of Doryteuthis pealeii. Taxonomy (NCBI): domain Eukaryota; kingdom Metazoa; phylum Mollusca; class Cephalopoda; order Myopsida; family Loliginidae; genus Doryteuthis; species Doryteuthis pealeii. The sequence continues at coordinate 859,387 of CM042159.1, read as the reverse complement.
TGCACTCAAGTTCCACTTGAGAATCGGTAACTAAAATTTGGAACTCCGTTATGATAATACGATATTTCGTTGCAACAAAGTCTGTCATTAGTTAAACGACTGGCTGTCACAAATAGCATATCACAATATATATATATATATATATATATATATATATATATATATATATATATATATATATATATATATATATATATATGTATATATATATATATATATATATATATATATATATATATATATATATATTATAATAAAATGTAATATACAAAGCTTTTGGTAAAATCCTCGCGGTGAGAAAAAATCCCAGCAAATAGTTTGATTGTAAAAATATACTACCAAACATCACCCGGGGAGAAAAAAAAATTGGAAAAAAAAAGAAAAGACCAAGATAATCGTACCAACCAAAAATAATCTATTGCTACAAAAATTTGGCCAAAAAAAAAAAAACCATTATATATATATATATATATATATATATATATATATATATATATATATATATATATATATATATATATATATATATTCATGCAAGCCAGGAAACTAAAGCTAATAAGTAAAAAGTGCTCAATACCTAAGTAGAGGAAATAATAAAGTTAAACCTAATGAGTCAGATAAACCTACTTTTAGTAGGTTATCTGCCTCATTAGGTTTATCTTTACGAATAAAATGTATAGATAGATAGATAGATAGATAGATAGATAGAAACAGAATGCGATAGATATACAGATATATATATATAATAATATATATATATATAGATATATAGATAGATAGATAGATAGATAGATAGAAACAGAATGAGATAGATATACTGAGTGAAAGATATGGATGAAAGGAGATAGATAAATAGATAGATAGATAGATAGAAACAGAATGAGATAGATATAAAGATAGATATATATGAAGAAAATGAGATAGGTAGATAGATATGAACAAAATAACATAGACAGGTAGATATATTAATAGATAGATAGATAGATATCAACAGAAATAGATGGATAGATAGATATAAATGAACAGACTGAGATAGATAGATAGATAGATAGATAGATAGATAGATAGATAGATAGATAGACAAAATGGAAAATACATAAACATATGAATAGAATAAAATGGATGAACACATAGATGTTAACGAAATTAGATAGACTGATAAATAGATAGAGAGATAGATAGATAGATAGATAGATGGATAGATATATAGAAACAGGCGGACAGATAGACAACTAGATAGATAGGTAGATAAATATTAAGGGATCCCATCGTGGTATTATGGTTAACAAGCAAGTCTCGCACGTATATTACTTCTGAATAGCAAGTTAGATCCTTGTTGAATGCTCCATACTTGCGACAATGTGTCACATCCTAGCCGTACCGGACGGGTTGGGTAAATACCTACATGTATGTATATAAATAGACAGATAGATAAATAGATATATAGATGCATACATACAAGCATACTTAAAAAGAGACAAATATGAACAATAAAACGGATGACTAGATAGATATTAACGGTAAGTGATAGATAGATAGATAGATAAATTGAAAGAAATACACGGAAATAGCTAGCTCGATAGATAGATAGATAGATAGATAGATATGAGATGACTAGCTATATTGATAAATAAATGTTAGACTGAGATAGCGAACTAGGTCGCTAAATAGATAGATAGATAGGTAGATAGATAGAATGATAGATAGATAGATAGATAGAATGATATGACTAGCTATATTGATAAATAAAAAAATAGACTGAGATAGCTAACTAGGTCGCTAAATATAGATAGATAGATAGATATAGATAGATAGATATAAAATTAGAAACAGGCAAATCTGAACAGAAAAAATAGATAAATATTGATATGAACGGAATGTGATACATACATACATACATACATACCTTCAGACAGACAGGCAGACAGAGTGAGATAGTTTTGATTCTGCAATATTTCGTTTCAAAATGGGCTCTTGTCAAAAACGAATTTTTTGGCATCAATTTTATGCTTTTCATTCAAATATTTAAAAAAAACAAAAAAAAAAAAAAACAACCGATTTTGTTTCGCATCTCTTGAAAATGCATTCGTATTTTTATCTCAAAATCTTAAATTGCCTGGAACTTGTTTTATTCACGCACCGAAAATGATATGCCCAAAGTAAGTTGAAATATAAATGGAGTTAAATAATGAATTTAAAAAATAAATAAAATTATTGGAATCTAGTGGGAGAAAGGAAGAATACATAGGTATACGTGCACACAGGCACGTGCAAACACATACAACCACTCTTCCACATACGCGTGTGCACACTCAAACACATACACACACTCTCTCACACACACCCTCACACACACACACACACACACACACACACATATATATATATATAATATATATATATGAATAGAGAAAACTGTTTTTTAAAATCTCAACCATTTCACGACTGGTTTTTAAGATCTCAACCATTGGACTCGTCTAATGATTGGATTACCATAAAACTTCAAGTTATGAGTGTAAATCCATAATATTACCATTGATTATATATATATATATTATATATATATATATATATATATATTAGGGCCGGTACAAAGGTCTCACGCATTCCCTCCAATCTATGATACGACTCTGAATCAATGATACATACTATTTTATCTTCCCACAAATCTATGATACCCACTATTATATCCGCACCCGATTCTATGATATCCACGGCACCACCCACGAATCTATGATATATACTCTACTACTTTTCAATTTTCATAAATTAGTTTACTTATCATCAGTGCGGCTCGACTTTTTAACAGCTACCTCTAGCCGGGATCGAAACACGACACATTTCCAAGCTCCTATATATATATATATATATATATATATATATATATATATATATATATATATATATATATATATATATATATATATATATATATATATATATATATTATATATTTATATTATATATATATATACCATTCCCTCCACCAAAAGCAGGATGCAACACAGCTTAGTCTAACACGTGTGAATTAAGAGTTTTCCTTCTCCTAGACTAGTTGCCAAACCTAGGTTAAAGCCCCCAATCTACTCAACTATTTAGCCATAGCTGGAAGGAGAATAGTTGAATGCATGCTTTTCCATTAATAAGTGTTCTGCGAAATTTAAACGGTTTCGTTCCAGGATTTGAACTATTGTCACCGAGTCCATATCCTACGACAGTAACAATTACACCACGCGCCTCCACCGAATATCTATATAGGGTTAATTTTAAGAATGTTACTTTGTTAGGATTCCGTAGCCTAATCTATAAACTGATATCATTGTAAGATAGGCATCCGTGCCTGTTGTGTATCCGGTAAACTAAATAAGAGGCGTCTCGTGTTAGATGCAAAGAAGAAAATGGCCGGCGGATTAAACAAAGTTTATACACACAGACATAGAGACAGAGACAGACAGACAATTCAGCAATGAAATGACTGGTTATATCGCTAAATATACTGATAATCCAGGCAGTCAGCCCTGAACGTCTGTCCGAGACCCATTACCTCTGTCAGTGCCCTACATCCAAGAGAAACACCGTCGACTTCCGCTTAGGAGTAAACAACGTGACTACTTTCATCGATCCACAATACTACCTTGCCCTCACTCACCTTCCCCTTTTCAGGGCCACCGACCCTACCCATCTACCCCCTCTCTTCCCCCCCTCTCTCTCTCTCTCTCTCTCTCTCTCTCTCTCTCTCTCTCTCTTCTCTCTGTTGGGCACGATTTCAATTTTAGCATTTGTTCCGACATAATCAGTCCTTACAGATCGATTGACCGAGGTTATCAGCCCACAAGCCATTTTGTCCAGACTTTCAGTGTTCATAAATATAAGCGTGGTTATTAGTGTTTGGGGGATTAGAGAGGAGGTGCGGGGTAATGGTGGGATGGATAAATTAAAGGTTGCTTGGCTAAATGGTATGGTCGGGAGCTACAATACGTTGTCGGAGACCTGAAAACATCGGTGTCAGAAGGTGAGGTCTTTTTTACTAAATAGCTATACGTCCTAGGGATAAGCAATCTTTTCACTATCCAAGATCATTGATTGAAGGCCAAAGATAATACCCCCACCCCACCCCCCAAACAAAAAGAAAACAAACAAACACGGTCTCTTTCTCTTTTCTCTTTTAAGATAATAGATGAAGCTACAATTCACGAACATTTCATTGGTTATGATTCCGTGCATTAAACCCGGCATTTATCATTCGTTAAGTTTGTGGTATCGAATTGGCCTCATAGGATATATTTGACCTTACTTTAAACCCATGAATATTTGAACATACTTTAAACCTGTCAAGATTTCACCTTACTTTAAATCCTTTAATATTTGACTTTACCCATCAGTAATTTATGTTACTTTAAACCCGCCAATATTTTACCTAACTTTAGACCCTCCAAGTTTTGTTCTTACTTTAAACCCGCCAATATTTGACCTTACTTTAAACCCGCCAATGTTTTTACCTTACTTTAAACCCTCCAAGATTTGACCTTACTTTAAAACCACCAACATTTGATCTTACTATAAACCCGCTAATAGCTGACCTTACTTTAATCCTGCCAGTATTTTTCTCACTTTAAACCCGCCAATAATATCTGACCTTACTTTAAACCCGCCAGTATTTTCCTTACTTTAAACCAGTCAATGTTGAACCAACAAATATTTGATCTTATTTTAAACCCGGCAAAATTGAACCTTAGTTTAATCCCGCCAATATTTTACCTTACTTTAAACCCACCTACATTTGATCTCTAACTCGCCAATATTTAAAAGTAAAACCCGCCAATAATTGACCTAGCGATATTTGATTTTACTTTAAAACCGCGAATATTTTACCGTATCTAAACTCGCCAATATATGAGCCGATATCTTAGATTACTTTAAACCCATCAAAGTGTGAGTTTAGTTTAAATCAGCCAATATTTGAACTTACTTTAAACCCGCCAATATTTGATCTTGCCTTAGACACGCCGATACTCGACCTATTTTAAACCAGGTGATTTTTTTTACCTTACTTTACATTCACTAATTTAGCTTACTTTAAACCCGACAATATTTGATCTTACAATAAATCCGTCTATATCTGCCCTTACTTTAAACCCGCCAATATTTTACCTTACTTTAAACCCGCCAATATTTTACTTTACTTTAAATCCGCCAATATTTTACCTTACACGTCGATACTTTACCTTATTTTAACTAGGCAATTTTTTTTACCTTACTTTAAATCAGCTAATGTTTGACTTTACTTAGAATTCGCTAACATTTGATTTTACTTTATATCAGCCAACATAATACCTTACTTTAAACCCGCCAATATCTGATCTTATCTTAAACCAGACCAATATTTTATTTTACTTTAAACTCGATAATTGTTGACTTTACTTTAAATTACCCTACTTATTCATAGCCATTTACTATTCACATGTATATATATAAAGTTGAAACAGACTGTACGATGTTCTAGCATAGCATAATCGTTTGCCAAATTCACTTGTCATGGTTAGTTTCTATAATTATCGAATTTTATACGATATACGCATTGTAATTGCCTTCAAGCAAAAATATAAATAATAATAATAATAATAATAATATATATATATTATATATATATATATATATATATATATATATATATTGTGGGGTTGTCACTGTTTCAGCTTTTACTGGAACGGTGTGCCAAACGCAGTATTATCGAAGAGTGCTCAATGTAAAATAGAGATGTTATATAATATAATAAAATAAATTATTAAGGTTTTACATATCTATTTATTTGGTGACAAAGGAACATCCATGACCATTTTGGTTTCATGCGTTACCAATGTTCAACTGACGATTGTTAACGCGTGAAACCAAAATGGTCGCGAATGTTCCTTTGTCACCAAATAAATAGATATGTGGAACCTTTATATATTTATTTATTATATATATATATATATATATATATATATATATATATATATATATATTATACACACAATAGATAGGCATTTTCAATGTCGATAACCGTTACGAAAGATCAAACTAAATATTATTTTTAGTAAGAAGTATAGAATGGTGTAAAAATAACGTTAAAACAGAGGAAAATCTTGTATTGTTTTTTCTCGTAATTTATATTTCGTATGTATCTTGGGCTGGTATTTCTTCTTTCGATTTTAAATAACAGTTTTCTTACTTGCTTCATGGCTTGGTCTTGAGCAGCTTTCTGTCTCTTGTTCTGTTTCTAACTGTCTTCTTAACTGGTGTCTTCCTAACTTTGCTATCGAGATGTCTTACGCTGGCGTTTGTTTTTAGTGACCAACTCAAGACATTTTAGTGAATTCTCATTTTATTTAACTTGAAGTCTGGATCCTTAAACACGCGTGGTGCGAGAATCTAGCTAATGCGTCTTCCCATCTCGACGATTAGCAAGAGACAGCTTTTAAAATAAACACTGCATTTTTCGGAATTGGTTTAGAGCAAAATTTATTCTAATCTCACAAAAATGTTTGTTTTGGCTATAAAAAAGACTTCCAAATCGAACAGAGAGCTCTGTGCTTGAACAGATGTATTACATCATGTCCCTAGTGGCTGAGAATTGTAAGCCAAGTGAAATTTACCGAAGAATGTGTTATGTGTCTTGAGAAGCATGTTTCTGTCAAAGAATGTTTACAAAGGCGCTAAAATGACAATCGACAGATGGGAAACACACCGACTCTCCAGTAAATAAAAAGTTCCGGGAACAGTGGCCAGTAAAAGAAGGTATGTTGACAGTCTTCTGGTACATGAAAGAACCCATCATTATTGATTTCCTTGAAAATAGGACTACAATTGACAACTCCTTAGGCAAAATTCACCTCATATATTTAATAACCTTCGTATATATATATATATATATATATATATATATATATATATATATATATATATATATATAGGGGTAGTTCCATTCTCAGGAGAATGTGTCTGGGTGTGTGGTGATTGTGTTTGTTTATGTGCGCTTTATAGGCTGATAGTGAAAATTGCTGGGTCTCGTTTCAGTATCTCGTGGGGTTCTATAAATCAAAGCCAGTCGAGATACCATAGCGAGACTTGAGACGACAAAAGGTAAGAGATAAGTTTGAAGTTGCATTAAAAAAAAGAATGACATGACAAAGAAAAAGAAAGAATGAACGCAATGAAGAAAGAAAGAGAGAAAGATAGAAATATAAATATGTATCCTCTATGAAGTTTTAAGGAAGAACGATTAAGGAAGACGAAAGAAAGAAAGAAAGAAAGAAAGAAAGAAAGAAAGAAATATGTATTCTGCGTGGAATTTTTAAGGTAGATACAGAAAGGGAAAAGAAAAAAGAGAGAAAAACAATTAATAGTAGGAGAAAAATAGAAAGAAAAAAAGAAAAAAGAAAGAAAAAAGAAAGAAAAATATATTCTACATGAGAGTTTAAGAAGGAAAAGAAATGGAAGAGAAAGAAAGAAAGAAAGAAAGAAAGAAATATGTATTTTATGTGGAAGATTTAAAGAAGAAAAAAGAAAGGGAAATGAAAGAAAGAAAAAAACTAATAGAATTGAGAGAAAGAAAGAAAATAGAAAGAAAAAAATGTATATTCTGTGTGAAAGTTTTAAGAAAGAAAAAAAAGAAAAAAGAACAGGTAAAAGAAAAGGAAAAATAACGGAGTGGGAACGAAGGCAAATACTATGTTAAAGAAAGAAGGAAAAAAAAGATATACTATGTTAAGTTTTAAGAAAGAAAAGAACTCTAGCCTCAGTTGAAGAAAAGAAGAAAGAATATAAATTAAGAAAAAAAAAATAAGGGTGAAAGAAAGAAGGTAGAATATAAATAATTAATAAATATTCCGTGTTTCAAGAGAGAAAAATAAAAGGAAAAGGAAAGAAAGAAGACAGAAGAGTTGTCGAAAAAAAAGGAATAATATAAAATTTACGTGGAAGTTTTTTTTAAAGAAAAAAGTAAAAGAAAAGAAAGAATAATAATATATTCTATGTGAAAGTTTGAAAAAAGGAAAAATAAAAAGATAAAACCAAGAAAGAAAGACTAATACTATGCGAATGAAAGAAAGATGAAAGAAAATATGAAAGATATTTTGTGTGAAAGATTTATGAAAGAAGATTAATGTTTATGAAGGAAAAGAAGAAAAAAGAAAGAAAGCATATAAGTACAAAGTTTAATGAAAGGAAAAAGAAAGAGAATAAAGAAGAAAGACGGAAGATTAAGATTATGTGAAAGAAAGAAAGAAAGAAAGAAAGAAAGGGAGAAAGAAAAAATACTAATATTATGTGAAATAAATATTTTGTGTGGATGTTTTAAGAAAAAGAAAGAAAAAGAAAAAGACAAAACAAAGAAGACTAATATTATGCAAAAGAAGAAAGAAAGAAAGAAAGAAAGAAGGAAAAAGACTAATATTATGTGAAAAAAAAGAAAGAGGATTAATATTATGGGAAAGAAAGAAAGAAAGAAGAGACTAATTCTATGAAGAAAAGAAGAAAAAAGATATGAGATGTAAATACCACATGAAATATTATAAAGAGAAAATAAATGAAGAAAGAAAGAATGAAAAGAAGATATTGTGTGTGATGTTTTTATGAAAGACAAAAAAAAAAAAAAAAAACAGAAGAAAAGAAGAAAAATATATGTTTGATGTGAAAAAAGACTAACAGTGGCGAAAGAAAAGACAAAAAGAAAGAAATTATACATATTCCACGTGAATTTGTTTAAGAAACAAAAAAGAAAGGAAAAAAGAAAGAAGAATCGAAAAACGGAATGAAGAATGACAGAATGACAGAATGACAGAATGTGAACGTTTTAAGGAAGAAAAAAAGAATCAAACAAGAAATGTGAAAGAAAGAATAGTTAGTTGGTTGGTTGATTTTAACGGCATATCAACCCCTCTGGGTTTATGTCATGCCTAGCGAATAGGAAGTAATATATGTTGTGTATCTATATTTACACTTTTGTAAGGGTCGGTAGAGTGTTCGGCTCGTAACCTCGAGGTTCCGGGTTCGATACCGGTACTCGCCAACTCAGCGTATGAGTAGCAAAGGGATCTGTACCGTGAAGTGAGGAGCTGATGGTAAGTGTGGCACTCCACCTCAGATGCCTAAAAAAATCTCCTTCGTCAAGCGCAAGTGAAAAGGGGATAGACTCCATCGCTGTCTGGCTAATACCGACTTTAGTAATTGGTTTAACCAATGTGTTAGCATCTTAATGGATCATGTTGTATGGTATTAATTAGGTTCATATCTATATTCTATTGTATAAGTTTATTTCCTTAAAAAAGAACAGAACGTCTTCTATGTTAACTTTTTCAAATAAATCTTTCATATTGTTTGCATTAAAATAACGGTTTCTGATGTCAGCAAAAACCCTGCATTCTAGGAATAAGTGTTTAACAGTCAAAGGTGTTTGATATGTTTCCCACTATGAAGGGGTTAAATATGTAGAATAATAAATTATTAATTACGAATTGTTTAGCATCAGGTCATGATTAGAAGGTACCCAGTGAGAATCGAGCTCAATATCAAAGATCTGCTAGGATTTCTCACTAAATATTAAACGCGCGAAAGCGAAAGTAAAGTAATAAAAATGGAATCGTAAACTTTTGACATCTTTGTAAAGTCAGAAATGGTTGGTCAATGTTATCGGAAATCTGATAGAGAATTATCTTCCCCTGCCGCTAGAGGGCGAACCGCCAATACGATGTTGAATCAAAACTGCACTTATCAGGGAGCAGTTACCAAGGAAAGTCGCAAAAATAAGCATTCCCTAC
>CM042159.1:839590-844590 GCA_023376005.1 Doryteuthis pealeii | reverse complement strand
ATCATTTCGTCACCTATAAACAGCGAAAAGACGCGCCTGTTAATCTCATGATTGCTGCTTGTGATAATCGCGCAGCTGTTGCACTAGTTGCCTAGCAACTGTCACGTGATTTGATTTTCGCGCCGAAATGGAACTCGTCTCATCTCCTTTATTTTGCTTTCTCTTTTTTAGTTACACATTTTTTTTTCTTCCCATATCGAATATCACATTTTCTGGTCGGAAAATAAGGCAAATGATAAGAAAATGTTTTTTTAGTTAGGCAGGTTCGAAAATTAATATAAAGTTCATTTGATTCTATTTTCTCGAAGGCGGAGGTTCAAGGTCTTAGTGTCTTGGGTATGACTATCGACTATATCTGATACGGAGGTTCAAATTCTGGGGCTCTGGGGAATGCGGAATATCCCTTCATCACTATTACTCCCAGGGCCATCCTGACCCGGAGTGGCAGTACCTGTTAGTATCCCATCTAGGGGTTAATTTTTTTTTAAAATTAGTTTAGAAAATTTGTTTAAAAAAACTGAATACCCAACAAGAATGAATAAAACAAAAAGTCTTCGCATAAATTAACCCAACACTTGTTGACATGCCGTAAAATCCAACTATACAACAAATTCTTAGATAATTTATGAGCAGCTTATAAATTATGAACTTACCTGTAGTTAGAATATTTTGAATAAGACCCGTTAGATTAAAAATGACGGGGTCCGTGGAAAGTTACAGGGGTCAATGAGTGACAACGGTCACCTTCCAGCTGACATTCCGGTTGACGGAAAAGACACGTGTGAATTTTTTTAGTTTAGATGTGACGCAGATTTCAGAGCGTGTGGATCAGTAGATTATCGCTCTGATGTCAGCGGCGGAATCATGGGCTGCGTTTGGAAATAAAGCTTTATTTAGAAACAACCAAGTCTTGTTAAATAATTTAAATAATTGGGGGAGTGTTACCCCTGTTCAGAGGTGCAGTCGGTGCATTCTAACGCCCCAGCCAACAGGGCGTATTCATTCTTATTGGGTATTCTTTTGTTTTCAAATTCAGTTATTTTAATCACATTTTTTAACTCATTTTTTATTCATTTAACCCATAGATGTAACCCTGATAGATACTACCACTCCGGTTCAGGGCGGACCAGGGGGTAATGGCAATAAGAGGTATTCCACATTCCCCAGTGCCCCAGTATTGGAATTTCACTACTAGATGCAATATACCGTCATACACATGACATAAAAACGGTTGGGATAGACATAACGGTAATACGGTCGGGTCAGTCATATAGGTGCTAGGGCCTGATGATTATCCATTTGAGCGGGGTTGGCCTTTCCGACTTGCGAGCTAGGCTAGTAAATCCCAGTTACTGTTACGTTTTTATTATCCGTCCTTTAGACTTCAAGCAAGAGCGCTTGTCCAGCGGAAATCCTTGGTAAAGAATCCTTTGGTTGTTTCTTGGTGCTCTTCAGTATTGCAAGTCCTTCGTCAATGATAGCAAATGGACGTCTGTCAGTATCTGTGATTAAGTCGTCAACTAGCCACGCATTATGGTTGTTGATTGGCGGAGGAATAAACCACGTGACCTCGCCTAGTCTATAAATATAGGTGGTGAATTTTAGTACACCTTATATACAACAATAATCCAACAGTTAGAGAACTCGATTCTCACAGAGTGCTGTAAACTTAACTTTATAATAACAGCGCAGGATTTCGGGGTCTTTTTCCCGAGTCGTCATCCATGACAGATATTTACATAACCCTTTCCCCACGGGTAGGATGTGATACAAGGTCGCAAGTGTGATGCATCGTTGTTCTGTTGCAATGGATCTTCGACACTAGCCTACTAATCCTTACACAAAGATGGGTTATCCATAAAGTTGCTCTTGGTATTTGCCCAAGCCGTTCTTTCATGGGTAGAATGTGATACAAGGTCTGAAATGTGAAGCATCCAGTAAGGAAAGAACTCGCTATTCAGTAGTAATGGATCGGCTAGACTAACATGCTAACCATTACACCACGATGAGGCACCCATTAAATTGTTGGAGGTATTTACCTTAGCCGTTCGCCACGGGTAGAATGTGATACAAAATCGCAAGTGTGCGGCATCCAGCGAGGATCGAACTCGATGTTCAGTTGTAACAGAGTTGGCAGACTGGACTGAGTATTTTGAAGAGAGCAGATGTAAGATGATTGTCTGTTCTTCAAGGCATTTTTAATTAGGATAGAATAAATGAGCTCAGAAAAAACAAGAACGTCTTGTGTTTGTTATTCAAAACTATCAACAGCACAAGACAAGATATCCCAAAAGATTCCAGTCGAGTTAATAGTTGAACAATAAGAAGATAAGTATAGAATTATAGTTACTAGCCAAAAAGTGCGCTTCCCTCCGGGCACAAGTATTTCAGTTTTAATATAATTAAATATTACATTGAATTAGAAAGACAAATGAAATCAAGTACGAAGACAAAAAATATTACACTTATTTTTATTTAATTCTAATTGATTTCAATTTAAAATTATACATAGGATTGATTTTAATTAATGAGAATAAAATGACAATATAAGAAATCAATAAAAGTAAGTAATTATTCATTAAACACGTTCTTATTAAAACCGGTATGTAAATTATTCAAACCATATACAATGTAAACATTTATTTCTTCATGATATATAATACACAAACAGGATTTTAAACATTAATGAAATTGGCTGTTTTGAGAAAAATCTATTTCAGCTACACCTTAACATTGTTAATAAATAATTGGCTAATTAAGATTAAATAATGATTATTTAATAACCATTGAGAATATAACATAAATAACTAAGGGAAGTGTGACGTTGTTGGTGACACAGTTTCGGATTCAGACAGACAGACATACAATCTCCATCATAATAAGATTACAAACAACTATAAATCGACCCCGCTATGTAATACCTATTTCTTCTCATATTTCTCACTCCGTCACGTGATATCAGCCGGTGTCAAACCGAGTAATCCCATTCCCGTTTCAGCTGCGACTGTTACACAATGTCAACTGACGCCCCAGTTGCCCACGTCAACAACATTTAAAACAAACACATTCATCCGGAGTTCATATAAGTTGATCAGCTGGGCATACGTCCTCTTTTAAATTTCAGATTTGGGATATTAAAAAAAAAGAAGATTAAATTTTCAGTCTCAATGCTTTTGAGCCCACTTTGAATATATATATATATATATATATATATATATATATATATATATATATATATATAACAACCCATCCCCGCCCTGTCGGCTGGGGCATAAAAATGCGCCGACTGCACTTCTGCAGAGAGGTAAAAATCTCTCCAACAGAGCTACCTGTTGGCCACCAATGGTCACTTTTGAATCCTGGTGGCTGAGCAGTTCATGACATGCAATACTCCACTTTGGTCCTTACGTAGGATAAACGGGCGGACTGAGATGCCCTTACGACAAATCGGCTGGTTACGTCAAGCCCTAGCACCTATATGATTATTCAAACCCTATTACCCTTGTGATACAACCCAACCTTTTTTTAGATTATATGGGGTAGAAGGCAGTGGCTGAGGCTTTTAGTGTCCTGGGTATGACGGTAAACATCGTCTAGTGATGAGGTTCCAACTCTGGAGCTCTAAGAAATGAGGAGTATCCCATCATTAACATTACTCCCAAGTGAACTCTGACCCGGAGTTTTAGTAGATGTTAGGGTCCCATCTATTCGATCAAAACGAGTTTAAAAATGTGTTTTAAAAAATTGGATACCCAACAAGAATGAATCAAACAAAATAACACAAGGTTCGACATGCTATAAAATCCAACCAACCAACCAACCAACTAACCAACCCCTTCGTTCGACCAGGATGATACACAAGGTCAATTTCTTAAGTTGCGTGCAATTGAGATCAGAGTTTTTCTTTTTCTTAAACTTGGTTGGCTACGCAAGTTTAAAGAATCGAGTTTACCATACAAAGTATCATAGCTGGATGCACACCTTTCCCAAGGGTATCAGCTCTATGTGAAATGCAAAAAAGCCTCGTCCGGGATTTGAAATGCGGTTATCATCTGGTTACTATACCGTAGTCATCTGTGCCTTCACTTTTCGCACAACAACCGAAAGTACTCGGAATTTCGGACTATTAATAAATTTTCTTCATCATGAAATTTTTTTTTTTTAGAAAAATAGAAAAGTAAAAGAAAAAATCCAAAATATTTGGATTCAGTCGAAACGAAATTTGTTTGAATACACACACACACGCACTCACACACGCACACACATACATACACACACACACACACACACATATATATATATTGTTTGTTTGTGTGTGTTTGTGTGTGTGTGTATTGCGAAGGATCATTCCATGAGGAGTTCAACTGTAATGTAGTGAGAGCCCAATGTGCCTAGTACAAGTTTGTAGGCGGAACGGAACAAAATAGTGAATAAATGAAGAAAAACTACATTTTGCAAATGAAAAAAAATATCACATAAACAAATTAGAAAGAGTTTCCTACGTTTATGCATTAATATATATATATATATATATATATTATATATATATATATATATATATATATATACGAAGGAAAAACTTTTTAATTTGTTTCAAAAAGGTTTTTTTCACGGAACAGATAGACTCGCTACTTCTCTACCCCAATATAGTAGCATGTCAAACCTCAAAAATCTTTTGATTTTAATAATTTGTTTTTATAATGCTCCCTTTAAAAAAAAAACTCTCTAAAAACAATTTCTTCAAACAAGAAATTTTCTCCTGACGATGACATAAGGTCGAAACTAGTTCCTGTTTGTCTTATCCCTTTTTGTTCACACTATATAATATATATATATATATATATATATATATATATATATATATATATATATATATATATATAGAGAGAGAGAGAGAAGAGAGAGAGAGAGAGAGAGAGAGAGATATGTGTGTGTGTGTGTATAGTGGGATTGGGTGTATATGTGTGTATGTGTACATGTGTGAGATGGTGTGAGGGTGT
>CM042159.1:829590-834590 GCA_023376005.1 Doryteuthis pealeii | reverse complement strand
TATATATATATATATATATATATATATATATATATATATATATATATATATATATAAAATATGGGTGGTATATTAATAAGTAAACTGTGCTCAATATCTTGATAGAGTATCTATATGTATATCTAAGTTAAGGTAATGTGGACATTGAGTCAAAGGTGCCTGGTTAGTGTTAGTTTCTCGCCTATACAATCTTCTAACCAAATACCCATTTGGTCTGAATATCGCATTGGCGAAAAACTGTCATTAACCAGACGCCGTTGACTCAATGTCGACATCTCCTTAACTTAAATATGAATACACACACACACACACACACACACACATATATATATATAATATATATATATATATATATGTAAAAACAATTTTTTTTGTGATGAAACAAAGAAAATACAGTGCTCAATCACAAATTGTGAGAGCTAATATTTATTTAATTTGCTGAGTTTTTATAGATCAATGTTTATAATGGGTAGCTGTTTATAATAAACATTGATCTATAAAAACTCAGCAAATTAAATATATATATATATATATATATATATATATATATATATATATATATATATAGCTGTAGAAAGATTTTTTCTATACCACGGTTTTGGTGTTCTAAGTACACCGTCTTCAGGGTAACTAAGTAAATCTATGTGGTTAATATGATATATACTCGCCTGGCTTAAGATCATTTTAATTCTATTTCTCCTAAAGGTTTATATATATATATATATATATATATATATATATATATATATATATATATATATATATATATATATATATATATATATATAAGATTTTTGGATGTTTGTTTTTAGAAGCATTGTTGAATAAAGTATATATTATTATTTTGCTTGAGGGCAATTACAATGCGTATCTCGTATAAAATTCGATAATTATAGAAAATAACCATGACAAGTGAATTTGGCAAACGATTATGCGATGCTAGAACATTGTACAGCCTGTTTCAACTTTATTAAGTCTCATCAGCGATGTATACTAACGATTTCCCACCGACAGAAATCGAAACCGGTTGTCATGGTTATTTTCTATAATTATCGAATTTTATACGATATACGCATTGTAATTTCCTTCAAGCATATATATATATATATATATATATATATATATATATATATATATATATATATATATATCAATGAGTGTGTTAGTGTGTGTATTATGTTTTTTAAATTATAAAATAACGTGATCAATAAAAAATAAAAAGCAATACGTGTTTTATACTCTACAATGCGTTTGAAGAAGATGCGTTTGATATTTAAAGTAGCCAATACATTATTCTAGTACTTAACTTTCACGAACTTCGATCTTCAGGTAGGCAATAAATTAATGCTAAACAGATTTTACTCCCACCACCCTTTAAAATCTAAAAAAAATATTATCAACTAGTCAGGCGGAAAACGAGAAAGCTTTGGTTTCCTGTTTGGATTTTAGAATCAAAATTTGTGAAACTTAAGTAGTGGGAACGTTTTTGCAAGTCTTAATATCCAATATCATATATCATATATATATATATATATACATACATACATGCATAAGTGTGTGTGTGTGAGAGAGAGAGAGAGAGGGAAACATAGAGAGAGTGAATGGGAGAGATGGCGCATTTCCAAAAGCAGATTTTATTCATTTAAAAAAATAAACATTAAACATATTACAGCACAAAATTAATTACATACTATTTTACTATGTTTTTATACAATACACTGATAATTTTCCTATTTGAATAAAAATCTGCGTAGCATTTCAGTTTATTTCAATGTGGAAAATTGATTTGATAATTTTTATTTAGAGTAAATTGTATATTGGTTTTGGTCAACAAATTTGTGTTGTTTGAAATCTTCATTTCTATATGTTGGCTGTGAAAGGTCATTGGTAATGACGTCAATTGATTTCAGAATTTGAACATTTGAAAATTCTCAACGGGAATAAAAATTAATCTAAAGACCCCCATGAAGAGAATAAAGCTTGATTTTTCATAAGTCACCAATCTTTTCACATGTTTCGTAAGTTTATTTTAATATATATATATATATATATATATATATAATATATATATATATTATATATATATATGTGTGTGTGTGTGTGTGTGTGTGTGTGTGTGTGTGTGAGTGTGTGTGTGTGTGTGGACCTTTATGATAATATATATATATATATATATATATATATAGGTTAAGAATAGAGGCAAAAGTGTGGTCAAAAGAAAACTCAAACAGGCAGATGTTGAATGAATATTTCGTTGCACACTGAGTGCGACTTCAACAGTATTTTATTTCAAACATTTGTTTTTATAGTGATAGTTTTTGTTGTTTGCATTATTTTTTGTCCACACCTTTTTCCTTTTTTCTTGACCACATTTTTTCGGATTTATTTCAATCCTCCTATCCTAATATATATATATATATATATATATATATACACACACACATATATATATATATATATATATATATACACGCAGATGAGTTACCAAGTAAGTTGGTATTAGGTTGATTCTAGATTGGACCCTTCTTCCAACAGCGGAGTTGTTCGGTGTCCAAGTTGAGCGCTCGATGTTCAATATTATTGAACAGAGCGCTATAATTGATTAAGAAACAGACTTAAATCATGTCAATTTGCGGTTATAGATCTATTTCTACCCAAGGTAACTGTGTAAACCTATGAGTATCATCAGACCGCTGCCACGGTTCATATCATACATGATGAAATACAAAAATGTAAATCCTAATTTCTGCTGTTGCTTATCCATCGAATTTTTATGCGTGTCGTCACCTCAGCTAAATAATGGTCCATTCTTTTTTTATATAAAGAAAGAAAGGGAAGAAAGAGAATATGGTATACGGAACAAATATAATAAGAAAGAAAGAGAGTAGGGGAAAGATATAGAGAGGGGGTGAGTGCGCGGAAATGAATAATGCTAATATCAATGCAAAAAGGAAAATAGAGAAAGAAAAAGGGCGAGAGAGAGAGAGAGAGAGAGAGAGAGAGAGAGAGAGAGAGAGAGAGAGAGAGAGAGAGAGAGAGAGGGGGGTGAGAGAGAGAGAGAGAGAGAGTTCTGAAATGCTCTCTGAAATTATTCTTAATTTTTTTCTGAAATTATCCAAGTTAATCTTAAAATTGTGTACGCTGTTGCTGCTTTTGATCTGATTAGGCAATTTGTTCCCCAAACATATTTTACTCTATTAGCCAAAAAATCCAATTGGTTAATAGAGTTAATTTTTTAAACCTGCCATGAGAGTAAATTTCCATTTCGAGGAGAAAAAAGCGTCAACTATAATTAATAATTCCATTTGTTATTTTGAAAGTTTCAATTATATCACCTCTCATTCTGGTGAAGTAGTTAATCCTGATTTCTCTATTCTCTCCCTGTAACAACAATATTTTACTCTTTTTATAAGTTTTCTCACTCTTTTTGTATGTCCTTCAATCTCAATATTACATTACAATTTCCATGTAAAGATCGTATAGACCTGGCCTGAGTAGAATATCCTATATATTTATTTATTTACCCACCCTCCCCGGACGAACGGGATATGACACAAGATCAATTTCTTAAGTGGAGTTTAACAGATTTGAATTCAGTTTTCCTTCTCCTAGACCGGTTGCCTAACCAAGGTTAAAGAGCCCAGTCTACCCTACTATTTTCTCATATCTAAAGGGAGAGTAGGATTCATAACTTTCCCAAGGGTATGAGCGCTAAGTGAAATGTAATTACCACATCCAGGATTTGAACAAGGGGCGACGAGTCCATTTCCCATAATTTTAACCATTACACCACGCGCTTCTTATGTATATATAGAAAATCTATACATATATAAAGGGCAGTTGTGTGTATCTGTATGTCCGGAGGAAACTTCGAAAATAAAACAATTAACTACAAAGTAAATATATTTACACATTAAATATCACCAGGGCTTGGTTTTTGAGCAAAAATAATAGAGATTTGATTTATATTCGTGAAGATAATTAAAAAATAATATTTAAATAATAACAGCATGGAGTTTTTTTTTAATTTAATATTTTAGATAGTAGACATAAACATTTCTCTTCAGAGTAGCTGGATCAATGCAAGGTCTTTTTTACATAGGGATTTAAATGGGGCATCCCATGAGGATTCAACTCACGATTCAGTAATAATGGATCTGCGGGACTAACGTTAAAAATCCTCCTCTACCCAGGCGATACCGGTAGCCGCTGCTAGTTCTATATAAGGTCTTAGAGTTTTTGTATATTTTTAAAACTACATTAGCCTTCCTTGAGATAATGACTAACTACTTACCATCCTCGGGGTACAATTTTATTAACTTTGATGCTTGGATATTTCATTTTCTTACTATTATCTCAGTCTTAGAATACCTTGTTATGATCCTATTGTAACAGTGGTTCGAGATTATATACATGCTTTTGTTTAAGGAGAAGTGAAAAAGTCTTAAAATAAATTCATAGTTAGCACAGAAAATTGGGATAATCAAACCAAAAATGATGTTCAGTGAAATCAAAGACACCGACAAAATTATAATCAAGTTACAAATTGGATGAAAAAGTTTTAAATGGGCAGTAATATATATATACATATATATGTGTGTGCGTGCGTGTGTGCGTGCGCGCTCGCGCGCGCGCGTGTGTGTAGTGTGTGTGTGTGTGTGTGTTGTGTGTGTGTGTGTGTATTTGGGCAGCATTCTTTCATTTATGCATATTGAATTAAACAAAAGACACATCTCTTGTTTAACAAATTTTCTTTGTGATTTTTAAAAGTTTTCTGGCCAACTTTTTAATATTTGGGTGGAATTCAAATCCATGAATATAATTTGAAAAGCTGGAACACATCACCCCTGATGATGGCACTTCGAAGTGCAGAAAGTACTCGGGAAATGAACTTTTGTATACTAATCCAACCACATATTAAAAAGTTGGCCAGAAAACCTGAAAAAATCACAAATAAAAAATCACAAATAAAATTGTTAAACAGGAGATGTGGCTTTTGT
>CM042159.1:809590-824590 GCA_023376005.1 Doryteuthis pealeii | reverse complement strand
AAGCGGAGTTCAACAGGTTTGAATTCAGAGTTTTCTTCTCCTAGACCGGTTGCTAACCAAGGTTAAAGAGCCCAGTCTGCCATAGTATTTACCATAGCTGGAGGGAGAGTAGGATTCATACCTTTCCAAGGGTATTAGCGCTAAGTGAAATGCAATTACTACGTCCATGGCTTGTTGGTATATATTTACCCAACTTTTCAGCTGCGAGCAGGATGCGACACAATGTTAAATTCTAAACGACCTGCAATGAGTTTACCAACAATTCTGCAAAGCCATAGTTGTATCAGTGCAACTGCGCGGCTGCATTTTTAGACCCTAACGAGAGAATAAGCTAGATGGGAGCTGCACAAGAATGCTGCCTGCGATCTTAAACAAATCGTGAAACAGCACCCCACAAGAAAGAAGCTGTATGTCCATTTACCCCCTATCACCCGGGCGAGACAAACTAGATATGCTGGACAGTGCTGGAGAAGCAAGGGCGAACTCATAAGTGACGTTCTTCTGTGGAACCCAGCAGATAAGCACGTCAATGTCGGCGTTTAGAAAAGACCTACATTGAACAGATCTGCGCAGTATGCCGTCCGAGGACAATGAATGATAGGGGGTGGCAAGAGACTGTCACGATATCCGTACTACTAGCGTGACATGATGATGGGGATGATGATGATGATGAATAATTGGTTACCATAGTAAGGTTAAAAGTACAATCTGCTCTCCAATTATATAGAAGAGGCAATATTCCCAAGGATATTAATGAAATGAAAACAGTATCATTCAGTATCTGTGTCGGGTAGCTTAGACCACTTCCTACAGTTACACAACGAACCCTTAATAAATGCTATTTATCATGGTTTAATGGTAAATCAACCATTCTGTTCATTTACTCAGACATATATGAACATAGTCAGATAGATTGATATATAGATAGATAAGAATGTTTGATAAAAATGAGATAGATAGATGAATAGACTGATAGATATAGTCGATATAGTCCATAGCCGAAACTAATTCCTGATAACGCAAATTTGGCATCAAATCGAAAGCTTATCCTATCTACATTGGCATCTCAAATTTCTCCTTGAATAATCGCGAGCAAAATATTTTACATCCCATAAACTAAAAGAGGGATGTTGACGGAAATCTTCCCAAAAAAGGCGCCAATGTGAAACCGGTCTATTGATCATAACTTAATAGATTTTATGGCTTTGCTCCTAATTTTTATATGATGTTTACAAATTAAATTTTCCACCCTGTCGGCTGGGGCTGTAGAATACACCGACTGCAGAGTGGTAAAATCCGCCCCCCACTTAGCAACCTGTTGGCCGTGAGTGGTGACTCATGATGCTTAAGGACGGAATTCTAGTGGTTGAGAAGTTCATGGTATACAAAACTTCACTTTGGCCCTTACTTAGACTTGACGGGCGGTCAGAGACGCCCCCTCCGATCAATCAGCTGGTCAGGTCAAGCCATATCACCTATATGATTGTCCTGATCCTATTATCTTCATGGCAAACGCCCAATCCTTTTTATAATATATGTGTTAGAAGGCGGTGGCTGGGGATCTTAGTGTCCTGGGGATGACGTCATACTGCATCTAATGGTGAAGTTCCAATTTTCGAGTTTTGGGGAGTTTCGAGAACCCCTTCAACACTATTACACCAAAGCCCACCCTGACCCGGAGTGGTAGTACCTGTTAGGATACCATCTATTGGTTAAATAGAAAAGAATAAGTTTTAAAAAATTGTTAAAAATTAAACTTGAAAATTGAATACCCATCAAGCATGAATAGAACAAAATGTATTCGGCATTAAATAACCAAACATGGGTTGACACGCCGTAAGAATTCAACAACAAAACTAGACCATAAAGCCATTATTAAGTTATAACCATGTATGCTCAATTGACCATTTTCACTCTTGCGTGTTTTTTTTTAAACATCCCCTCTTCCGAAAATTCTTGTAAACATCCCCTCTTCAGTCTCTGGGCAATTAAAAGACCTGCTGATGACCCATCTAGCGAGGTAGTTTATATATTGATTAACTTAGGATAAACTTTCGATCCATACCAAATTTGTTTTAGCAGGAAATATTTCCGGGTATGACTCCGTGTCGGACCTGACTAATAGATTGGGTGATGGTATTGTGAGGTACACAAAGGGTTCAGATTACTTACGTCACTTGCTGTTACTAAGTGGTCACCCATCTCAGTACTGAGCAGACTCGTCGCTGCTTAACTTACGTGATCGTGCTTAAAAATGACTTTAATGCGAGATTACATTTATAAGTGCGTAATGTATTATGAAAAATCATGAAATATCGCGTTATTCTTGTTTATTATAAATTGGCGAAGCGATTTCCGGTTTTTTGGTATTTCTCACGATGTTAAAGCGTTTTTTTTTTTCATTTGTAATATTTTAGTCATTTTTGTCAACCCGGTTGTTTATTTACTTTCTCCCCTTTTTTTCTTTCTCTTCTTTATTTTGCATTCGGTTATTTTTGTAATTGTTTTATTTCATTTTTATTCTTGCCATTTCTTCATTTTTAGTTTCTTCATGAACTTTTCATTCTGTTTCTTTTTTGCTTTTTTTTGCTTTTTCTTATTTTTTGGGGGTGGTTGTGTCATTGCACTCTTTATACTTGAATTTTTCTTTTTCTTTTTGTTCATCTTCGTCTAATATATTCTTTTTTATTGGCTATTATTTTCTTCTTCTTGACCATTTTTTTTTTCATTTTTTATATTGTCTTCTTCTTCTTCTTCTTCTTCTTCTTCTTCTTCTTCTTCTTCTTCTTCTTCTTCTTCTTCTTCTTCTTCTTCCTTCCCTAATATTTTCTGTTTTCTTCTTCTTCAACCCCTTTTCTTTTTTGGATTTTTCGACTATTCTTATTTTCCTTACACATTCTTTCATTTTCTTTTTTTTTCATCTTTCACCTTTTGTTAATTCTTCTTGTTCTTCTTGTTCTTGTCTTGTTCATTCTCTTCTTTCTTCTCTTCTTACCGATATTTCCTGGCCTTTTTCCCTTTCACCCTTTCCTTCTTTAATAGACTCTTCAATCTATAAATCTACATAATCCCACCCGATTCATTCCCCATCACCCCCACCCCCACCCTGAGGGGCGATTGCTCTCCAAAAGGTCAATCCTTTGTTCTTAATGTCGGCGTCCCTGTTCGCCTGCCCCCACGATTAACCTTTTCCTCTGAAGGCCATTGCCTGAAACGAAAAGAAATCCACAGAGCATGCGCATTCCATTTGTTTTCTTTTTAGCACAAAGAAACAATGAAAAAGCGTTTTTGATTCATGGACCTCGCCTTTTTCTCTTTCCGTTCCTATAGTCGCTAGAAATTGTTAACATTCTGGTTAGTGAGCACTAGTGATACATTTAAAATAGCAGGTGGTTTGAAGAAGTGAGCACTAGTGAAACTTTTAAAAACAGGTGGTTTCGTTTCGTTTCGTTTCGTTTCGTTTCGTTAACATTATAGCAACCTCAGTTGGTCATTTAATTCAGATTAAGTTTTGAAATAAATTCATTCTTAATAGATACTCAATTATTTTTATAAACTCATGTTTTCCATTTAACCCATAGATAGAACCCTAACAGGTAATACCACTCCGAGACAGAGTGGACCTGGACACCATGGTGATAAAGGTGTGCTCCATATTACCCAGACCTACAGAATTGGAACCTCACCATCAGATAGAGTTTAACATCATTCCAAGGGCATGAAGACCATCAGCCAATGCCTTCTAGCACCCATATGTTAAAAAGAATTGGGGCTTGCCATAAGAGCAATAGAGTCAGGACAATCATATAGGTGCTAGGGATTGACATGAACAGCCGATTCGTTGGAGGGGGCCTCTTCGACCGCCCGTCTAGCCCAAGTAAAGACCAAAGTGGTGTGTTGCATGTCATGGACAGCTCAACCACGTGGGTTCCATCCTTAAGCACAACGTGTCACCACCCACGGCCTACAGGTTGCTCCATTGGGAGAAACTACCCCTCTGCAGAGGTGCAGTCGGTGTATTTTAAATAACAGGTGGGTTGGGGATGAATAGAGTTTGGATACTGGATAATTATTGGATAAAATGAACAACGTTGTAAATATGTCCAAAATATCAAAATTTTCCTCTGTAAAAATACTCGTTGGACAAAATCTACGAAGGCCTACATGGGCAAAAATTTCATCTAGGCATGTTACACTGTATACCGAAAATAACGCAAGAAAAAATACCAGCACAACAAGGACACACACACTAAAAAGTTATTCCTGTCCATAGAGTGAAAATACGGTATTTTGAAGTAAAAAGGGGAATAACACTGTAGGTCATCCGTCAACTAAAAAGAACAATCGTTTGTAATCATTTTTAGATATATAAAAATTCCGGAAAAAATGGAATGCAAAATTGCGCATTTTTAATTATACATTTATAGATAAAATAAATAAATCTTAATTGAATGATTAAAATATTTTATACAGCATGATACCTTCCAGACCTTAGAAATTCACTAATTTTTGAGTAAATAAAAAGAGGCCAACTGAATAAGACAAAATTACCTTTCTTCATCAATTCAAAAAAAATGTTGTTTTTAAAACAATGAAAAGAGAAGGCAAACTAAATAATTATTTTTTGAGCTTTAAGAAGAAAAAAAAAGAAAATTTTTGAAATAACTTTTTTCTTGCATGGATTTTTTATTTATTTTGTATGTAATCTTTTGGGTTTAATTTGACCAGCAAACAAGAAAGCTTTACCACTCGTTCATCCATTCAGGATTTGAACTCGGATCGACAAGTCCAGTTCCTGCGACTCTAAACATTACACCACACACCTCCAACTAATTAATTGTCTGTTTCTAGATTAATAGTTCCATTAGAATCCAGAAATATCAAGGATTCTACGAACTGTTTTAATAAAATCCTCTAAACAGCAAAAACAGTTGTATGGTCACTTGTCTTGTATCTTGCAATTAATCAAAGAAAGACAAATAATGTCACGCGTTACTGAAGAAATAAGAACGAACTCACAAGCGACGTTCTCTTACAGACTCATGCACTTTGACACACCAGTGTTAATCAACCATCTAAAATCCTCATCTAATGAATGTATCATTAGATGAGGAGTTTTTTTCTCCTCAACACCGCTGACGTCTGACACCTGTGAAAGCGAAGAGAGAAAAGAAGAAAACAATTCTAGTGTTTATGTAAGGAATTCCTGTTAGAGATTTTGTACTCCAATCTGTGATTGGTTCGTAGGCACGGTCCAGGAAATCACGTGGGGTACCGTCTGCCATTGCTCATTCCCTAGGGAAGGTTTCCAAGTACTTTCAGAATATGGGTCGATCTAGTTTTTTTAAATTTTTATTTCTAGTTTTTTGTTTTTGTTTGTTTGTAAATCAGGCTCCCCGGTGTCTAGTTAAGTCTATATGAGGATTGAATTTGAACCTACGATTAACTGGCCGCCATATTCGTAGATTGATGAACAGTAATACAGAGAGATACCTATATGTATGAAAGAGTGCTGAAATTGCATACAAGTGTTAGCAAATTGCCAAATACATGGATATATATATATATATATATATATATATATATATATATATATATATATAAGTAAAGTCGTCGGGGCAGCCTAATGTCGGTATCAGCCAGACAGAGAGGGAGTATGTCCTCTTTTCACAGCTCCTCATTTTACCTGTGCTACTCATACGCTGAGTTGGCGAGGGCCGGTATCTAACTAGGAGCCTTGTGACTCCAAGCCGAACGCGCTACTGTCTGAGATAAACCGGACCTTTATATATATATATATATATATATATATATATATATATATATATATGGTATTTGTGGAAAAGGTGACTTACCTGTGAAACAGGTCACAATGGTTAGTAGATTCACAATGATAAGGCAGCGATATAACAAATATAAAGTGCTCAATACGTTGGTAGAGCAAATTTATTATGATAATGGTACACGATAATAAACTACTCGAGTTTCACCATAAGGATCTTCAGGGATAAATCCATTGGATTAATCAAGATATTGCTTAATTGCAGTTGATTGCAACTGAAGATCATTATGGTGAAACTAGAGTAGGTTATTACCCTGTACCATTATCATTATATATATATATATGTGTGTGTGTGTGTATGTGTGTGTAAATTTGCTAACCATTGTATGTCATTTCAATAGTCTTTCACACGTGTCTCATATATATATATGTGTGTGTGTGTGTGTGTGTGTATTATATATATATATATATATATATAAAGTAAAAAAAAAGTAAAGTCGACGGGGCGGCCTAAAGTCGGTATCAGCCAGTCAGTGGGGGAGTCTATCCCCTTTTCAATAGCGCTAGACCAAGGAGATTGTTTTTAGCATCTGAGGTGGAGCGCCACACCTACCATCAGCCCCTTACTTTACCGCACAGATCCCTGTGCTACTCATACGCTGAGTTGGCGGGGACCGGTATCGAACTAGGAACCTTGTGATTTCTAGCCGAACGCTCTACCGACTAAGCTAACCAGGCCCCTATCAATATATATATATATGTGGGGGGTGTATGTGTGTGTGTGCTTTTGCAGACACACATGTATTTGAATGCGTATATTATATCCATATACAAGGGATTCATTTGATATATTCTAAGCCCCGCCGACAAGACGTAGTCATATCGTAAGCTTAGAACCATCGAGTTCTTAGTGAGAATCTAACTCACGATCAATTGCTCTCGAGCAATTATCTCCACCCTTTATCCCACGCAACGTTCCCATATAAGGCACGCTTAGTAAATATCTATTCATATTTGTACTGTGTTTTTGTGCGTGACGTTTCCGAGGAATTCTGAAGAGTTATTTGGTCCAGATCTCAAGCTGCAATGAACTCTCGTTGACACGAGATTTGTTATAAGAGAACTCCCTAATTACTGACCTGTCATGTCGGCTAATAATAGTCCGTATCCAAATAAACCCGGATAACTTCGATGATTGCATGTCCTAAAAATTTAGAGTAGCTATTATTTACCTAAATTATCCGAAGATTTCAAATTCAGAGAAACGGAGGAGGTGGCATCTAATGTATCCAATGGCCGTACTTATAAACTCGTGATCCTATGGCTCACGTAGAAATTCTCTATCTTGGGCATCTTTTAATATGACATTTGAGCGAAACGTTCTGTTCCCATTTACTAATGTCATTATTCCTGTATAATACGCACCCCTAGCTTTGGCCAACGAAATTATGGATAAAAGAATATACTATGTATAATACGCACTAGCTTTAAAAAAATAATTTCAGATAGGACGCAAGAGATTTTTTTTCATTTAATAGCTGAATAATCCGACTAACATTTGAGCACAACGTTCTATTCCCATTCACTAATGATATAATTCCTGTATAATACGCACCCCTAACTTTGGCCAACGAAATTCTGTATAAAAGAATCACCTATGTATAATACGCACTAGCATTAAATAAACTAATTTCAGATAAAACACAAGACATTTTTTTATTCAATAGCTGAATAATCCGACTAACATTTCAGCTTAACGTTCTATTTCCATTCACTAACGACATCATTCCTGTATAATACGCTCCCCTATCGTTGTGCAACGAAATTATGGATAAAAGAATCTCCTATGTATAATACGCACTAGCATAAGATAAACTAATTTAGATTGGACGATAGACATTTTTTCATTCGATAGCTGAATATAAAAAGTATTGAACATAATGTGATCGATATATTGATAGATATGGATAGAATTATATACAACGGTTTAACTCAGTCGTAGAAAGTCTGACTAGGAATCATAAGATTCCTCTTTCGATACCGGCCCTCGCCAACTCAGCGTATGAGTAGCACATGGATCTGTGCGGTAATGTGAGGAGCTGACGGTAGGTGTCGCGCACCACCTCAGACTCCAAAACAATCTCCTTGATCTAGCACTAGTGAAAAGATGATAGACTCCCTCACTGTATAGCTGATACCGACTTTAGGCCACACGACGACTTTATGCAAATATAGGGGCCGGTTATATATATATATATATATAGAGATAGAGAGAGAGAGAGAGAGAGAGAGAGAGAGAGAGAGAGAGAGAGAGAGAAAGAACTAGATAGATTGATATGAATATAAATAAATAGAACTAGATAAATAGATTGATAGATAGATACATAGGTAAATAGATAGACAGATATAAATTTATATAGATAGATAGATAGATACATACATATACATATATACATATATAGAATAATAAAAATGATTATAAATAGATAGATATGAATAACATTGGGTATCTTTGAATAAAATGAGATAGATAGATAAATACATGTCGGTATTAGCCAGACAGCGAGGGAGTCTATCCGTTTTTCACTAGAGCTAGAGCAAGGATATTGATTGTGCCCGTGAGGGGAAGCACCACATCTACCATCAGCTCTTCACTTTACCGCACCGATCTCTGTGCTACTCATACGCTGAGTTGGTGAGGGTCGGTATCGAAGCAGGCAAGTTCTCTACCGACTGAGCTACATACATAGAGATGAATATAATTGAATAAAATGACCTAGCTAAATAGATAGATAGATAGATAGATAGATAGTAAAATATTGTAAGGGGATTGAAAGAATTAGAGAGCAGAGATAGAGACAGAGACACAGAAAAAAGGGAGAAAGTTCAGGAGAGAGAGAGAGAGAGAGAAGAGAAAGAGAGAGAGAGAGAGAGAGAATGAGAATAGAGAGATCTATTCAATAAATAATTATTTTATTTATTTTTATTTCCACATCTGACAAAGCTAAAAAAAAAACAACTCTTCCCCCCCCCTTAAAACCCTTTCAGCATCTAATCAACTTAAAAGTCACTTGCTTTTAAATTATTCAACTGACGAAGACAAATTGGCTCCTCAGTAAATAATTAACATATCTATATAAGTGCTTAATCCCCCATCACCACCCCACTCCCGGTGAGTACAAGGTAATGGGTGGGGGTTTAGGGTTCACGTCTACTATTATTCAAGGGCAATGCCGTCTCATTATACTTTCATATTATCTTCCAGGTTGGACTCTGATGACAGAAGGCATCAACCATCCTGACATAAGTCTGAACACCGTCTCAAATGTGTCCCGTCCGGACCAAAATAAATAAAAGACGTATTATTCCTATTAGACTCGTTTCCGAAACATTTTACGGTGTTTTTATACTATAGTTCCTCCATAAAAAATACCCGCTAGTACGCGACGTAACAATATTGGTTGGTTGATTCGGCTGGTTGGATTTTTCAGCATATCAACATTTGGGTTTTAAAAAAACACATCAACAACCCGCTCTTCGGATCTGTGATGTATATTAACGGCGTTGATCCCATGGCGTGCCTCCCAGGCAATACGTGCCCCATTGATTTAAACCAAGCCCTGGTGATATTTAATGTATATATATATTTACTTTGTCGTTAATTGTTTTATTTTCGAAGTTTCCTCCGGACATACACATAAACACAACTGCCCTTTATATATGTATAGATGAAGTATTCCTATATAATACAAACAATTTGCAGACAGTTGTATGGTTTCAAGTATTCGTATCCAATACTAATAATTCATTAAGAATTATATTGTTTCAATTATATTGTGACAAGGTGAAGCGAGATATTCAGTAATGACAAACACCACAGGATATAATGAATTTACCTTCTCATTAAGATACTCAGCTAACGTGAGCGCTTGTGCTCTGCAATTGATATTACTATCTTCCCCTGCAAGACCATAATATCTTTTGCCATTCTATCATTCTGCTGACATATGCCTTCAAAGTTACTGCTACTTTAATAATCTTTCTAAATATGTAATTTGTATGTGTTTTATCCATTGAATTATTTTTTACAAGTTAAAACGATATTTTCCTTCCAACAGCTGAAAATGCGTAATATGAATTTTTTTCTAGGCTAAATTTTACATATTACTTTCTTTTGGGAGAATAAAAGCGGCTAATTTTTCTCAGTATTCTTGAAATTTTACGTTTAATTAGAAGAAACTTTAAACTACAAATAGAAACTTGTTCTTTTTTCTTTTCTGACCAAGCGAAATCACAAAAGTACAAAGTCGGTGGATATTTCTTCAAAAAGTATAAGAAGATAATCAAAAAGGACCTATATAAATAATAGTCTCAGAATTATTTTCATTGTGAAATTCTAATGATGGTATACTGTCAGGGTTTTTCATCAAATTTCAATTTTGTAAAAAAAAAAAACCTAAGTTAAACAAAGCTGCCCATGCAGGACAAACTTTGTTAAAACGAATTATACAAAGAGTTATTCTATTGATTATTATAACAGGATTTGTTATCAGGGTTTATTTCCCTTGATCTGTTGTGTGTTTTTCCTTCTAGACTAATAGTACCACGATGGGTAGAGAACTCAGTCTAGTCTATCTGGCCTTTTAACACATTGCTGGAGATGCCGGAGAAGAGAGCGAGATGTTGGTACATCTCATAAGTGATGTTCTACTACACATGAATATACCAGTATCGGACGACCAGCAAAAAAACAAAAAAAAAAATACATCGGTCAGTTCTGTATGGATACTGGATACCGTGCGGAGCACCTGCCAGGGACAAAGATCGATAGGGACGGATGGTGAGAGATTTGTGGAAATCTGTGCCGTCAGAATGATGATGATGATGATGATGATGATTGTGTATTTTATTGGCAGGTTCTCCTTTACGCATGTTTCATTAAATATGACAACGATTATTTATTTATATTCTTTTATTGAATATTTTTCTTGTTTTTTTCTTCTTCTATATATAACTATGTGTGGGTTCCAATGGTTGTATAGAGAGTTTAAAAATATCGTTTTTTTTATCTCAAAATAAACTTAGAATGCACCTGGCAAGAAGAAGTGACATGAAAAAATCAATATAAACTTCCCTGAAAAAGTCTTGCACCGTGTTGCTCTCACCATTCGAACTTGGATTGCATTGATCCGTTAAGCCTGGGTTGTTCAGATGTTTAAGTGCACTGAACCCCCCCCCCATATGAAATTCAATAGTGGTGGCAGTGGCGGGCCTAAGCAGAGAAACGGCCAACAACGGAACTTGACAATGGGAGTTCAACTACGGGGGTTGGTGCGACGGAACACGATGACGTCTTTTAGTTTTTGCTTAGTAAGTGCTTTTATCAACAGTATCATCATTATCATCATCATTAGAAGCAGCAACTGCAGTAGCAGAGTTTATTTAGGTACACAGAGAAACGGTGGCGCGCGTTTTGTAATGTTCATCGTCGTAGTAAATTGACAGGGCGATAAGAGTTCAAATCATTAACGAGGCTGATTGCAATTCACTTAGCGCTAATACCCGTGGGAAAGGTATGAATCCTGCTCTCCCTCCAGCTATGGGTAAATAGTAGGGCAGACTGGGCTCTTTAACCTTGGTTAGGCAACCGGTCTAGAAAGTAAAACTCTGAATTCAAACCTGTTGAACTCCGCTTAAGAAATTGACCTTGTGTCGTATCTGCTCGTGCAGAGGGGTTGCTAGATATATATATATATATATACATATATAAAAGTAATTAGTTGAAAGTGATTACCAAGCAGTGTGTACATGTCTGAGGATTTTATCCCTCTGTAGAGGCGCAGTCGGTGTATTCTAAAGTCCCAGTCGATAGGACGGTGTGTGTCAGTCAGTGTGTGTGTCAGTGTGTGTGTGTGTGTGTGTCAGTGTGTACATGTGACATGGAAAACTGAATTTAAACCAAAGGGGCTTGCTTCCCGTTAGTCAAAACTACTTTGAAAGCTCCTTTTCTTATTCATAAATTTTTTTTTAATAAAAATCCTGATTATCTGTTGTCGCTTCATCACCGAATTCTTATTTATCGTGAGTGTCGTCGCCTCAGCTAAATAATGGACTATTCCGCTTTTATTATAACGAGAGCTGAAGATGGAAAGCCATGGATATAAAATAAAAGTATGAAGAAATATGAGATTTATGATATTGAAGTACATGTCTATGAGTATAAGTGTCTGAATTTAAACATTTTCTATGGATCTTCAAGACACTGATGTTTTACAATTTGATTCAGAAATTAATTTCAAGACATAAAGAATTAAGAATATTCTGAAAAATATGCTTGTAGGTAATGGATATTAAATATATATATAATTTATAGATATAAAAGGTAATGGATTTTTGAATAACAAACAAGAGTATTAAGAGTTTTTATTGATATTTGAATGTTTACTTACATCATTCTCAGCATACTTTCAAATAATTATATTTGTATTTGTTGATATATATATATATATATATATATATATATATATATATATATATATATATATATATATATATATATGGGTATCGTGGTTATGGACCATTTCTTGTACCATGAAACTTGGTACCACACCAAAGAAATGAGTATATATATATATATATATATATATATATATATATATATATATATATATTATTATTATTTATTTTTGCTTGAAGGCAATTATAAATGCATGTATCGTATATTCGATAATTATAGAAAATAAACTTGAAAGTAAATAAAGGATATGCATTGTTTCGACTTTATTAAGTCTCTTCAGCGATGTATACTAACGAACAAATCGAAACCGGGACTTCACAGCATAGTCAGAGACAATAAGCAAAAATATAAATAATAATTTATTCTAAGAGCTTATTTGTTTACTAAATAAACGTCTACTTGCCTGCTATATAGTTTTTGACAAGGTTAATTTCGCAGGGATTGTTCGCTATGTATATGGTCTCTGACTATAAGTATTCCTGTCGGATCGCATCGCTGATTAATAAAGTCGAAACAGTCTGTACGGTGTTCTGCATGGCGATATTTACTTGTCAAGTTGAATTTTATACGATTGCATTATAAAAGCAAAAATATAGCTGAAAAAAAAGCTAAGTAAATAAATTCTTCTATTTGACCGTTTTTATTTTTATTTTTATTTTGAATTCAAGATAGTTACAATGTAGCAATATTCACCGGAAGTAAACCAAACAAGATTATATATATATATATATATATATATATATATATATATGTGTGTGTGTGTGTGTGTGTGTGTGTAAATTATGTAGTAGATAGCGATAGAGAGATATTCAATTGATTGATTAATTAGATTACCAAATATTCCGAAATACTGAATTACTTTCAGACACGCTAAAAGTTTGCCGTAAAAGTACTTAACAATTCTACCTCATTACAAATTGAAAGTCATCGGAGAGATCAAATAAACAAGGGCTCGATGATTGACACATGATCCAATTACCCCCACATCATCTTCGTCAGTTTATATTTAAAAGATCATCCTGAGATTTCAATTGTTTATTTGCAATCATAATCGTCAAGTAAAGCTTATTTAACAACAATCACAAGTGATTTAAAACCAATTAGGGTAAAAAATATTAATTACTTTAGAAATCTATCTTCTCACATTAAATCCTATTATCGTCACAACACTGGAATTGTATGTAAATTTCATAGTTGGAGATTGTTGTGTAATGGTTAGAGTCGTAGGAAATAGACTTTTCGACCCGAGTTCAAATCCTGGACGAAACTACAGATCACATAGCGCTAATACTCTTGGGAAAGATATAAATCAAACTTCTCCCCATTCAAGATAAAATGGGTAAAATAATAGGACCGCCTGGGCTCTTTAACCTTCATTAGACAACCAGTCTAGGAGAAGGAAAACTCTGAATTCAAACCTGTCAAATCCGCTTGGAGTGGTCACTACTAGAACAGAATCAGTCCCAATTAGGGATCTATTTCATTAATTCTCTATTTCACTAATCCATCAGAGTTCAATTTATGTTTTTTGAAATCATTATAAAGATTATGGTGGTTGGTTGGTTGAATAGTCGATTGGATTTTACGGTATGTCAACTCTTGTTGGGTTATTTTATGTCGAATACTTTCTGTTTTATTCATTCTTATAGGTATTCCAATTTTTTAAACGCCTTTTTAAAAAATTATTTGGATTTTTTCGAAATATTGTTTTTATCTTTATTGTTATATACACAATGTCTCAGCCGAATTGTTGTGTATATAACAATAAAGATGATGACAAATGTCCGAAAAATGTAAATAATACAAATTATCAAGTTTTATCTTAAAGAAATCAGGCTAACATAGGATAGGGACAATCATATAAGTACTAGGGCTTTACATAACCACCTGTCTAGCATATGTATGGATTGCTCAGCTATCAAGATTCCATACTTAGATATCAAGGGTCGTTATCCACTGGTGGCCCCATTTGGGGGATGTTACCTCTCTGCAGAGGTGCAGTTGGTGTATTCTTCTCTCCCGGCTGACAGGGCGAAATTTCAGCCGAGTTAATGGTTGTTTATTACAATTCTTATACAGATGATTGCTTTTTACATATACTGTGGTAACTTGATTTATGAGTGCCTTAACTTACAGGTGTTCCGAGTTACGAGTTGTTATGCAGTCGATTTTTTTGCTTTGAGTTAAGAGCTAAATTTTGAGGTAAGAACACACTTTACATACACTTGTATTAATAAGTTCCCTAAAAATATTTAAGCTTCCAAATTTATTACGCCAAAGAAAAATATTATTTATAAAGATTAAAAACATATTACAGCCGTTTCTCTTGAAGGAATGTTTTATTGAAAGTTATAGACAAGGATACAATGTTTAGATTTTTCATTCCACTTTTCTTTTTGGTGAACGAGATGTCGCAACTGTGATCATAGGCAACTTGAAAATTATCAAATGTCTTTGTTCATGTAGTCCGAGTACGGGTGCTTTCCACAAACTTCAGTCATTTTCTAAAACGTAGGTACTTTTATGTTATGGAAGGCTGGGTTGATTCTTCTTTCGCCAAAAGGAAAAGCAGAATATAGAGCTAAACATTGTATACCTGTCTGTTATTTTCAATCAAAATTGACTACAACACAATCATACACACAAAAAAGCACAGACACACACACACACACACACACACACACACAAAGCACAGACACAC
>CM042159.1:797090-807090 GCA_023376005.1 Doryteuthis pealeii | reverse complement strand
TGAGAATCCCAGAGTTTTCAGATGGATCACAACTCCAATCTTTTAGAGAAACAACCGGGCACAGGATCAATGTTGGGGGGGGGGCTTCACTTGTTTTCACCCCTCTTAGCCTCTGTAGCAGGTGTTTATTGCCCTTCAGAGCGCTCAGAGCCCCTACGGATGACGGGTCTCGGTCTGCTGCCTCCGTTTCACCAGGTCGGCCACTTTATGTCAATGGCTTTCGCTGTCTTTCAAACGACCCTTGGAGTTGCGATAAAAAGCAATTAAGATACGAATTAAATACAAATAAAAAGATATGTTATTAAAATTGTTTTTCTGTTTACCCGAAGGTTTCACGCTGGAATGAATTGATTTATACAAGACAAAATAATGAAAGGCCAGTCAGAGGTTAGAAGCCAAAAAAATAGGATGACACGGGCACATTACAACAGTAGTGACTAGTTCGGTTTCTTTGTCTTATAGTATATAAAAACTTCATGGGTTATATTATACCAAACAGAAGAACAGTAGGGACACTCTAAATAATAATCGTGAGATGAGGGATTCATACCTTTCCCAAGTTAGAAGCGCGCAGCAAAAACAAGATGCAACGGAGACATTACAATAGTAGTGACTATTTTAGTTTCTTTGTCTTATAGTATATACAAACGTCGTGGGTTATTTAATTCCAAACAATCCTCACAGAAGAACAATAGGGATACTATCTAATTCATAGTGGGGGGATGTGGGTGTTTATTCCTTTCCCAATGTAAGAACTAGCTACAAAAATGATGCTACGGGGTCATTACAACAGTAGTGACTAGGTTGACTTCTTTGTTTAATGGCATATACAACATTCGTGGGTTATCTAATACCAAAGCCATCCTCGCCGAAGAACAATAGGGATACTATCTAATTCATAGTTGAGGGATGGGGGTATTCATACCTTTCCCAAGTTAGAAGCTAGCCACAAATACAGGATTCCACGGGCAACATTACATCAGTAGTGACTAGATTTCTTTCTTTGTTTAATGGCATATACAATCTTCGTGGGTTATTCAATACCAAAGCTTTACGCAGGGACAGTTCAGCAATAAGTGACTTGGTAGATTTCTTTGTTTAATGTCATATCCAAACTTAGTGCTTTATTTAATACCAAAGTCATCCTTGTAGAAGAACAATAGGGATACTATTTCTCTGAATGTTTGAGATGAGGCTTGATGATTAGTATTATCTGCGTTATTCGGACTATTGTCCCCATCTTCATTGTTATCTGTACAACGTTTCGGCCGATGTGCCCTCCGGCCTTCTTCAGGTATTTCTTGTCGGGAACCTTCTTGCCGGAATCGGGAGCCATCACGGTTAGGTTCAAAGTTCCGTGATGGCTCCCCAAAAAAAGTTTCCCGATTCCGAAAAAAAGGTTCCCGACAAGAAATACCTGAAGAAGGCCGGAGGGCACATCGGCCGAAACGTTGTACAGATAAAAGATGAAGATGAGGACAATAGTCCGAATAACGCATATAATACTAATTGGGATACTATTTAATCTATTACTGGGGAATGTGGGGTTCATGCCTTTCCCAAGCTAGAAGCTACCTGCAAAAACAGAATACCACGCGGACATTATAATAGTAGTCCCTAACTTGGTTTCTATGTTTGGTTTGGTTTCCTTTTGTTTCTTTGTTTAACGGCATATCAATCTTCATGGGTTATTTAATACTGAAGTCATCCTTGTAGAAGAATGCTAGTGGTACTATTTCATTGAAAAGTGGGTGTTTGTTCATACTTTTCCCAAGGGTATTAGCCATAGATTGAACGTGATAGCGCGACTGGGGTTCGATCGCATTTACCACAATGTCGTACTCCAGTATGTTAGCCACTATACTTAGTGACTAGTTAATTTTAGTTGACAGTATCTCGTCTAATAAAAAATAAATCGTGATCATATTACAACAAAGATGTAGTAAAAATGACAGGATTACTCGTAAAAAATAGTAATGAATAATTTTGCAGACTGTCTAAAAATATAAAAAGGATGTCCTTTTTTACCCCAAATTTTGTTGGTAGTTACCCAACACATTCGACAGGGGTAGCGTGCGAGACAAGGTGGCAAGTATGGGACAGCCAACGAGGATCGAGCTCACTATTTAGTAATAATGTATCTGCGAGACCAGCTTGTTAACTATTGCAACACGAGGGGACGCCCTATTTTCAATTTCTGTCTACAAAAAGAAAAACCTTCTTCATTTATTGTAACCTCAATTTTGATTTGTCATTTTCTATTTGGTTTATATATATATATATATATATATATATATATATATATATATATATATTATATATAATTCATCATATATTGAATTGTTCCGCTTATATCGGCCTCTCATTTTTAGTAGCAGAGATTTTTAAAAAGCTAAAAATCTTTATTGCATATTTCATATTGAATCTTATGCTTGAGGATTGTGCCTATATATATATATATATATAATATATATATATATATATATATATATATATAATTATGGTGTGTTATATTTATTAGTAAATAGTGCTCAATATCTTCGATAAAGAATTCATAATAAAGTTACAGTAGCGTGGACATGCAGTTAGCGGTGCTTAGTTACTGACAGTTTCTCACACATATCATGTGACTCGCTAACCTAAACTATATATATATATAATAAAGATTAATAAACAGCATTGATGAGGGTTTAGAGAAGAACTGAAAGTACTTGGTTTACACACCTTTCAAGATGATGACATCAAAAAAGTTGTTAGAAAACTTGAAAGAAAAATAGAAAACTTCAAAAGGTTTCTATTATTTTTCACCAAATTTGTTTGAATGAAAGGATGCTCCCAAAATATACTATCACGCACACACACACACACACACACACACACACATATATATATATATATATATATGTGGAGAAAAGTAGACAAACACGGGATGTTGTGAAAACTTGATGTTTATTGTCGACGGTGCAACGTTTCGGTCTCTTATTAGACCATCTTCAGGACTTGAATATAGTTCTTACTCCAATGATGGAAATTCTCAAAATGCTGAAAACGGAAGGTCGTCGTAGGGGGAAGTGTAGTTGGGGGTGGTTAGTGGATTTCTTCTCTTTGGAATGGGAGTGCCGAAATGGTCAATGGTGGTACCACAGGTGTTAGATTGTGGGGATTGGTTAGCTAAATATGTGTATGTGTGTGTGTGTGTGTGTCTGTTTAATTTTTTTGTTTGTGTGTGATTGGGAACTGGATTTGTCGTTAAGTTATATGTGTGTTGTTGGTATGTTGGTGTGATTTTTTTTATTTTTTTATTTTATTTATTTTATTTTATTTATTTTTTTTTTTTTTTGAGGGTTTGTAAGGGTAAGATTTGTTAAAATTGTAAGTGAGCATATGTATAATGTTATATACTATTATTGTTATTATTATTATTATATATATATATTATAATGTCATTCATTATTTATGAATATTTAACATTATGTCTATCTGTCTGTCGGTCTATCTAACTATCTATCTATTTAGCTTGAGTGTGTTCATGTCTATCAACCTATCTGTTTTTTTTTGTTGTTTTTTGTTTTTTTTTTTTCTTTATTGTGTGTCTGTTCATCTATATTTGGTCTTTCAGTCCATCTATCTATCTATCTATTTTTATTAGGTTGTACTTATCTTTTTGTGTATCTGTCTATATATCTGAATTGAATATGTAGCTGGTATGTATGTATGAGACTCTAATTTTTATATTGAATATTAATAGGTTTTCACCTTAGAGCCCTCCGCATCTGCACACCCAAACACTAGATGATGAATTCACCCATAATGAACGCCTTCCAAAACCTCCATTATCCCACATCCTTCATACAACACGCCAAGGCCAAAGCCCTCAAAATCCACACCAGAAACCATTTCCAGAACCACCCAGTCCAACTCCCACACAGATACATAATTCTACCAAATAACCACACAAACGCACATCACCAAAATCTTAACAACCTAGGCATAAAGACAGTCGTTTAGCATCCAAAACCATACACAACATAATAAACAAAACTCCGACAACAAGTAAAATCAGAAGCCGGTGTATACATGATTCCTTGTGCAGACTGCCATAGGAAATACATAGGCGAGACCTCCAGAAATTTAAAAAACGCTTATATGAGCACAAACGCAATATAAAATTAGGTGACAGCAACAACTGTTTATTCCAACACATATTTAAAAACACAACATAGGTTTAATTTCAACAATGCATCCATGATCGCATACATCCACAACAAAAGATTACGACAAATATTCGAAGCCAGTGCCATTAGCAACATTCCCAACATCAATTCCAGATCCGGCTTCTTCAAATATATCCTCACACCTAGGTAAAACCATCATGGATAGTTACAAACCAAACAGACAACAAGACAACACTTAGCATAAAGCCAATAACAAAACAACATCACAAAACAAACACAAACAATAACAATCTTAATAAACACACACTTACACATACTCATACACAAACATTTACAACCCTTCAAAATATGCATACACATAAAAAGATTTAAATAAAAAAAAAAACAGATAGATCGATAGATAGATAGACACCAACAGATTAAAGGTAGATAGATGAACTGACAGACAGACAGATATTAACACACTAAATACAGATATATGCACAGATAGATAGGTAGATACTAACAGACTATGGATAACAGACTAATAACAGACTATAGACAGGCAGAGAGACAGATATGAACACACTCTAGTTAGATATATAGACAGATACATAGATAAAAATAGACATACAGAATATAAACAGACATACAGATGGACAGAAAGATCAAAAATAGATGAACAGACACTATAGACAACAGATTGATAGACATGAACACATTCAAGCTAAATAGACAGATAGATAGATAGATAGATAGATAGATAGATAGACAGATGGATGGATAGAGATATAGATAAATATTAAAGACAAAAAAAAAAAAAAAAAAAAAAAAAGAATAAATAGATAGATAGACAGACAGACAGCACAAACAAATCATCGCAAACAAA
Source organism: Doryteuthis pealeii (assembly GCA_023376005.1). Taxonomy (NCBI): domain Eukaryota; kingdom Metazoa; phylum Mollusca; class Cephalopoda; order Myopsida; family Loliginidae; genus Doryteuthis; species Doryteuthis pealeii. The sequence continues at coordinate 802,047 of CM042159.1, read as the reverse complement.
CAGACACACATGAAATTACCAGATTGAAGATAAATCAAAATAGATAAAGACATGGATATGTCACAAAGCTATATAACACATAATAACATCAACAAATATAATATCCACTATTAATAATAATAATAAATAATAAATAAATAATAATAATAATAATAATAATAAATAACAATAAGATATAACATTATACACACACGCTCGTACAATTTTAACAAATCCACCCCCTTCACTTAAATAAAACCTATATTAAAATTTAATAAAAAAAAAAAATAAATAATAAATAAATAAATAAAATATAAAAAAATAAATAAATAAAATCTTTTAAAAAAAATTTAATAAAAAAATAATATAAAAAAAAAATAATTTAAAAAATAAACAAATAGATATATAATACAATAAAATAAAAATAAAATTAGAGTCTCATACATACATACCAGCTACATATTCAATTCAGATATATAGACAAGATACACAAAAAGATAGGTAACAACCTAATAAAAATAGATAGATAGATAGATGGACTGAAAGACCAAATATAGATGAACAGACACACAATAAAGAAAAAAAAAAAAAAAACAAAAAAAACCAGATAGGTTGATAGACATGAACACACTCAAGCTAAATAGATAGATAGTTAGATAGACCGACAGACAGATAGACATAATGTTAAATATTCATAAATAATGAATGACATTATAATATATATGATAATAATAATAATAATAACAATAATAGTATATAAACATTATACATATGCTCACTTACAATTTTAACAAATCTTACCCTTACAAACCTCACAAAAAAAAAAAATAAATAAATAAAATAAAATAAAATAAAATAAATAAAAAAAAAAATCACACAACATACAACAACACACATATAACTTAACGACAAATCCAGTTCCAATCACACACAAACAAAAAACAATTAAACAGACACACACACACACACACATACACATATTTAGCTAACCAATCCCACAATCTAACACCTGTGGTACCACCATTGACCATTTCGGCACTCCCCATTCAGAGAGAAGAAGAATCCACTAACCACCCCCAACTACACTTCCCCCTACTGACGACCTTCCGTTTTCAGCATTTTGAGAATTTCCATCATTGGAGTAAGAACTATATTCAAGTCCTGAAGATGGTCTAATAAGAGACCGAAACGTGCACCGTCGACAAATAAACATCAAGTTTCCACAACATCCCGTGTTTGTCTACTTTTCTCCACATACTGTCGGATTAACCTCCTCACATTTTACCATATTATATAAATATATATATATATATATATATATATATATATACATTTTTATTGAATACAACAGAATCCAAATTGTTTATAACGATTCTTGTTTTCAATCTTTCTAATAATTTTCTTGATATTCTCAGCACGAAAATAATTTATAAAAAAAAAAGGCAAAACCAAAAGTACTCGGAATAATTTTTTCGAATTTCTTATAAATTATACACCACGGTGGGACGCCCGCTTCTTCTCCAATCTATTCACCGCGGTAGGATGTGGCTCACGTTCCTAAGTATGGGGCACCTAGCTAGGGTCAAACTCGCTATTCAGTAATAATGGATCTATGAAACTACCTTACTAACCATTATATTAGGACGGGACGCCCTTGGGTGTGTTTTTCTCTATGTCAATATGTGCTTTTGTGTTTGCGCGTGTTTTTATTCGTGTCTTGTTTTTTTCTCGTATGTGTGTGTGTGTGTGTGTGTGTGTGTGTGTGTGTGTGTGTGTTTTGTATATTCGTGTACGCATGAGTGTGTTTGAGTGTGCATATAGGGTTTCTTTGTATACAATAGGAATAACGAAACTAGTATGTTGTTCTTTTTAGGGGGTTCTAATTATTCTTTCTTTCTCGTTTTCCTTTTTTCTTTCTTTCTTTCATTTTCTCGTTTTATTTATTGCCAATTACTTTTTATTTCAGTTTAAATACTTTTAAATTTGTATGTACCGGATGTGGAAGAGCAGTCTCAGTTTCACGGCTAAATTATATTCTCGGGGGCTCAGATCAAACTGACGGGTGCCACTCGACTGGCATTACCCCTCTTTACTTACGAAAAGCAAAAACAAATAACGGAACATTTCAAACTCAAATTCCCTCGTATAGTAACTCGGATCCAATCTAAAAAATAAGGAATACTCTCTTTGTCTGACATCTCTCTCTCTCTCTCTCTCTCTCTCTCTCTCTCTCTCTCTCTCTCTCTCTCTCTCTCCGCTGACTTTCATCCATTTTACTTATTTTCCCCTTTACTTATTTTCATAAGTAAATACCTCCGCAAAAAACGGAACCTTTAAATCTCAGATTCCCTTGTATAGTAAGACTGATCCATTCTAAAAAGAAGCGTACTCTCTCTCTCTCTCTCTTCTCTCTCTCTCTCTCTCTCTCTCTCCTCTCTCTCTCTCTCTCTCTCTCTTTCTTGACCTTACCCCTTTTACTTATGAAAAGCAAGGATGCCCCCCATACCTATGACTTTGTGCCACATTCTACCCGTGGCGAAAGCGTTGGATGAATACCTACTTTCTGAGATCTCATTTGCCCAGTGCATTACATTTATTGATAATTTATGAGGAAAAACGTCCCGGTTTCCTGCCTCAAAACTTGCTACCGGAAAAATCAACCCTAGCTACGATTGAAGTCCGTAGCCAAAGCAGTGTCGATAAAAAAGCTTTTTTATTTCATTTTATATTTTTATTAAGCATATTGGAAAATAGTTTTATCTTTTTCTGAAAAACAGATAAATTGATAGGAACAGAGATAGATGGATAGATACATATAAACAAAGTAACATAGATAAGAACAAATTGAGATAGATAGATAGATAGATAGATAGATGGATAGTTTTGAATAGACTGATAATGTCTTATTTTTAGTTTAAATAAACAAGAATATCTAAATATTTTAATTTTTTTTTTACTTGTAATTGATTGTTGGAAATAAATATATTAAAATAAAATGAAAATACCGAAAAAAGTAAACGTTTTGGATTTTTTATATGTAATTGAATGTCGAAAAAAAAAAACGCCCCAAGTTGGTTGTTTTCTTTCAAGTGACACTGCTTCGGCTACGGACATCAATCGTAGCTGGATTGGTTTTTCAGCAGTCACCGGTTGCAAGTTTTGAGGCAGAAGACCGGGACAGTCTTACTCATAAATTACCCATTTATTTACGAGTAGATAAGGACACAAGGTCACTTTGAATTTAAAGCAGTGGTTTTTAAACATTTTTTACCTATAGTCCCCTTTGATTACTATTTTACTATGGTGGACGTCCTCTCTCATAGCCATTCGGATGTTTTAAAAGACTTGTATTTTATGATTATTCTTTGCTGGCCTGGACCAAAAAAGATGTTATATTGGCACGGGGCCGCATGATTCCCGGTTGAGAACGACAGATTTAAAGTTTGTTTTTTCTCCTAGACTGGTCCTCATAGCAAAGTTAAAGAGTCCTATTATATTCGCTATTATTTACATATAGTTGTAAAGAGAATAGTTAAATGAAAACCTTTCCCAAGGGTAGGTATTTACCGGAGCCGTTCGTCACGGGTAGGATCTGACACATTTGTCGCAAGCATGGGGCATCCAATGGGGATTATACTCGCGAGTCAACAGTAATGGATCTGCCAGATTAGTTTGCTAACGATTGCGCCACGTAAGGACGACCTTTAAAAACTAAGTATAGCTAGATTTAGTCCAAGGTCGTAAGTATGGGACATCCTGTGAGGATCAAATTCACTATCCTTGAGCAATGAATCTGTAAGACTAGCGTGTCACGATCAGCGAAAAGCTATTAGCTTCGTCCAGGATTTGAACTAGGATCGCCGTGTCCATTTTCAATGACGATAACCTTTTCACCATGAGCGTTCCGTTCATTATACAATGTGTGTCAAAAAAATATCGAGATTTTAAGTTCTTTTTGACACACCTTGTATTCTGAAAAAATGTACGTTCCAATCATTGTTCATTTCTATTTTGGTAAATACGGCTTTAAACTTGCTACTTTTGACACACCTTGTATTCTGAAAAAAATTACGTTCCATACATTGTTCATTTCTATCTTGGTAAATTCGGCTTTAAACTTAGTACTTTTTGACACACCTTGTATTCTGAAAAAATAAAGTTCCATTCATTGTTCATTTCTATCTTGGTAAATACAGCTTTAATCTCGATACTTTTATGGCATACCTAGTATGTTCACTATTCAGGATCATTGGATTTGTAAGACTAGCTTGTTAAGAATTACAATGAAATGCAATCAGCTTCGTTCCGGATTTGAACTAGGTTTGCCGTGTCCATTTTCAACGTCGATAACCATTACACATTGAGCGCCCAGTTGATTATATGGTCACGGAAAACCAGGCGCCATGATACTGGCATTAAACGAAAATTGAATATATATTTTTCTTTAAATTAATTTTAAAAAAGCTTAATTTAACACATGGTTAGGCAACATTGTTAGATTTATTCTTCGTTACATTTTTGTGGTTGCTTGTCAAATTTTCCAAACGTTTTTTTTCTTTGAAAATTATTCTCCTGGCGATGACCTTAGGTCGAAATGAGGAGAGGAAAATTAAAAAAGTAATTGTAGAAGCCAAAAGAAAAAAAAAAGACTATAAAAAAACTTCATTTCACACTTGGTTGAGTTCATTCTTCGTTTCCTTTTCGTGGTTTATCAATTTCTTAACACATTTTTTTTTAGATTATTACATTTTCCTGACGATGACCCTGAGGTCGAAACTACTAGCAAAGGATTAAAAAGTAATTTTCGAGAAGTATTTTTTCCGGTTTGCCTCATTATTTTAGTTCATTATATATATATATATATATATATATATATATATATATATATATATATATATATGATATATACATTCATATATATATATATATATATATATATATATATATATATATATATATATATATATATATATATATA
>CM042159.1:752090-794590 GCA_023376005.1 Doryteuthis pealeii | reverse complement strand
CTGGAAATCAGAGGAAGAATTGAGACCATCCAGACTATTGCACTGCTGCAATCGGCTAGAATACTCAGAAGAGTTCTGGAAATCCGAGAAGACTTGTTGTCACTCAAACTCCAGTGAAATACCATCAGCTGACGCTGATGTGAAAAACTCAAAAGGAGTGATAATAATAATAATAATAATAATAATAATAATAATAATAATAATGGAGATTCGCTTCCGGTTTGTGTCTGTAACAAAAATTACGTCACTGCTACGTCACATTACCCAAAATCGTCATAACATAGAATAAATACACTCAAATTTGAACATGCAACATTAGACAGTCCTCATTGTTTTTTAAAACAAGTTTTAATAAATACATGACTGGTATTATATATCTATATATAGTTTGTTTTATTTTAATACAAATTTAAAGTTTACATTTCAAATTGTTTTATTTTTTAATCCTTTAATGAATTTGATGATTTTACTTACTTAGGGTACAAACTCGCTGACATTAATTTTTTTTCTGTTATTTAATGGTTATCGTTGTAGGAAATGGACACGCGTTCAAATCCTGGACGAGGCTGGTTGAATTTCACATTGCACAAATACCTTTGGAAAGATATACATCCAACTACTCTCCCTCCATGCTATTCTCCAGCGTATTTATTCCATATCTTTTATGCTTTCTATTATGATGTAGAGGCTGGAGGTGCGTGATGTAATGGTTATTGTCGTTGGAAATAGACTCGTCCCGAGTCCATCTCCCGAACATAGCTGTTTACATTTCACATTTCACATAGCGTTAATACCCTTGGGAAAGGTATGTGCCCGACTATTCTCCCTCCTGCATACATAGGGTACATAGTCGGAAAAAACTGGGCACTTTAAACTTGGTACGGCAGATCGTCTTGGAGAAGGAAAAATCTGAATTCAAATCTGTTAAACTCTGTTTAAAAATGTGTCCTAGTGTTAGATTCAACTGCTAAGTCAATAACTGCTGTTAGAAACTATATATTCTTATTATACTTGAGATTGTGTGTTTTCTGTCTGTAACCGAAACTAGATTACTACTCAATTTACAATTCCCTTAGTTATTTACGTCACTTTCTCCATGATTTTATTTTTATTTATTCCTCAATTATTAACAAAATATGTTTACATTATTAATACTGTTGACCATTTAAACATATTAATAACATGCACTTGTATCTATATATACAACAAAATAATTTGCGGTTTACAGTGTGAACGGTAAGGCTAATTTGCATATTGATATTAAAAAATTGATTTTGATAAATATGTGTTTAATATTATTTGGTTTTATCTTAATGAATAAAAAACACAAATCTTGGGGATAAATCTTTCAAAAAATCCATTAACAATAAGAAATAACTGCAATTTTATTCTTTACTTCCTATTTTAACTAAATAATTTTGCAATGAAAGTGGGAGTGATGGAAGTGTAAGTTTCAGTTGTTCTATTTTTCGATTATAGCCCCCTCTTTTTCAAATCTTTTTATCTGCATTCTTATTTAGTTTCATTAGTTTTTCTAATTTAATATATTTTATTATATTAAAACCTAAATCCTTGCACCCGGCGGAGGGTGTATCAATGTGCTAGTGTTTTAATTTCTGTAAATACACATTAACGAGCAGAGACACATCTGTATATGTGATATCTGTAAGCGCAATGGAGATAGTTATGTTTTAAAAGACATTCTAATTGCTAATCAAAATCCCATCATAACGCTACAAAAGACACGGATGACTTGTATTGTAGATGATACGTGGGTGTGTTCATTTTATATCAAAGACCAGCAAATCTTTGGATGTGAAATGGCCACCCAGGAAAGATTTCGATATTTTAAGGCAACCCGTTATTTACTTGGTGGTTCGAGCCCCTCCCCTTGTCGCTTATTTTCTTGTTAATGACAAGTGAGTGCGTTCTTTGCAATCTGCTTCCAAGTCATCAGACATACAAGATCAGTTGCGAAAATAATGGCCCTAGTTGCGTACAAATAATTTATCACTAATGTAATTATAAGTCTCTTTTGAAATGGTTATGTTGCGAAAGACACACAACCGCTGAAAACAGGAATCTTTAACTGAAACACTCAGAGGCTGGTTGGCTGGTTTGTTGGTCTTATGTCAAACCTTGTTGGTTATTTAATGCCAAAAGGATTCTCTTGGGAAAGACACACTACTACTGAAAACAGTGGAAGAAATCCACAACTGACACTGGATACAGTTAGTTGGTTGGTTGGTTTTCTATCAAATCTTGTTGGGTTATTTAATGCCAAAATGGTTCTCTTGGGAAATACAAGTACTACTGAAAACAGTACAAGAAATCTTCAACTGATAGTGTTGGGTAGTTGGTTGGTTGGTTGGTTGGTTGGTTTTATGTCAAACCTTGTCGGGTTATTCAATACCAAAGCTAAATCTTTTTTGCAAGAGATACAACACTCGGTACGACGCAGTGAAAAACAAAATGTACACAACTCAACTCAACCGAGCGAAAAAGAGAAAGATAGAAAACTTAGCAGATAACATAAGAAAGTTTAAAAATATTATTCAACAATTGTACGTTAATATTTGGGTTTTCATAATTGTTGGGATTATATCAAATAGTTATCACGGTTTGTCCGTCGGGCAGCTAATGGCTTTGCGACCGGTGGTATAAAGGGCAGTACTGCCAAAATCAAATCCTCTTTTCTCGTAGACTCTCCGGCCGTTCTTTATTATACCTGTTGCACAAGCGCTTCTTCACTCTCCGGCTGCATAATGGTCACACACACCAGTTACGTATTTTATCTACAGGACAGGGGGATTCTCCTCACATAGGCATGTTGCAGACTCCTTAAGCGAGGACTTTTCGAAATAGAAGGTTATGACTTTAAATTTTTGTTCAGTAACCTCAGGACTCTCAGGAAGGACTCTTTTCAATTGGAACATTTATTGCATATACATTTATTCTTTCTATTCTTCTATCTTGTTTTGTATTGTTTCTGAGTTTGCTCGGTGCACAATTATTTCAGTTTTAATATAATCAAATATTATATTGAATTAGAAAGACTAATGAAATTAAATAAGAACACAAAAATGATCACACTTATTTTTTCTTTATTCTAAATGGTTTTAATATAAGATTATAGATAAGGTTGATTTTAATGCTTTTGAGAATAAAACAATAATATAAGAAATCAATAACACCAAGTAATTATTTATCAAACACAGTTTTATCAAAACCGGTATGCAAATTATTCACACTATATGCTTTGTAAACATTCATTTCTTTATGATATATGATACACATTGCAGGATTTTAAACAAAATAATGACATGTGCTGTTTTGAGCCAAATCTATCCAAGCTAGACCTTAATAGAGGCACTGTTAATAAGATGCTAATTAAAATCAAATAATGATTATTTAATAACCATTGAGCATATAACTTTAATAACTAAGGGTGAGATATATTCGGTTAGAGACAGACACATGATCTTCATTATGATAAGATTATATATGTTATATCAGAATTTTTTAGGTTTGAATCAACGTAACCCGGCTTAGTATTATTTGTTTTATCCAGACTATTGTACTCATCTTCATTGTTATCTGTACAACATTTCGGCCGATGTGCCCTCCAGCTTTCTTCAGGTATTTCATGTCGGACTCAGGAACATTCTCGGACACAGGAACAATCTTAGACTCGGGAACCTTCTTTTCCAATTGGACACATGGCCCAGTGGAATTAGGTTAAGACAGTTCTAAGACAGTTATCTCTAGACTGCAGGTTCAATCCTGGTCAGGGGCAGCAGTAACGTAGAATAATAAACACAGCTTAACACCTGTACCCCAGCTATGGTTAGCAGAATGAGGACAGGATACACCCGTGGACTGAATAAACGTTAGTTTCAAAGTTTCGTAGTGGCTCCCGATTAAGACAAGAAGGTTCCCGATTACGACAGAAAGGTTCTCGAGTTCGAAAAGAAGGTTCTCGAGTCCGACAAGAAATACCTGAAGAAGGCCGGAGGGTACATCGACCGAAACGTTGTACAGATAACAATGAAGATGAGGATAATAGTCCGAATAATACAAATAATACTAATCATCAAGCCTCATCTCAGAAATTCAGAGAAATATAACCCAGTTTATTGTTTATGGCCAAACAAAGAAAAATAATTGGAAAGAGTTAAACTCCAAGGAAACGATAATAGTGAGACCAAAGAGGAACATAAGAAATAAATAAATAAAGAAAGAAATAAAGAAAGAAAGAAAGAAAGAAAGACAGAAAAAAAAAAAGAAAGAAAGAAAGAATGTCCCAAAAATGAATGGGGTGGAATTACAAAAAAAAAATTAATTATTTTATAGAGAACCTGATTGACCTTTTGTCGCCTGCATCGCAAATGAGTTCTAGTTTATGACAAATGAACATTAACCTTTAGGAGCAGGTTTTTTTGTTTGTTTCCTTTCTTTTTTCTTTTTTTTTATCAAGTGGTTTTGCTGGTGCGTTGGCGTCACCTATGACGATGTTAGTTTGAAGAGAACCGGCCCCAACAACGGAAGGTGGCACTTGTCGCACCGTTAGATAACCGCCAACAATGATGACGAACACAACGCAGTCGTGAAGAGTCTCGGCACGGTTGTGCAGTCAGAACATCATTAGTAACTGAAAACCCACATACAGAAATACGCACGCACGCACGCACGAACAAAGTCAGAGAGAGCCATGCACTACCACGCACTACCAACTATATTGTACACCCTTCTGCGTTTGAACAAAAGGGTACAACTTCACACTCCATTCCCTATGCTCCAAATGAATAACCTATATATCTATTGAGGGAGCTTAGAATACGCCTACTGTATCCGCTGTAGATGGGCAAGATTGCTCACCATATATATATTATATATATTATATATATATATATATATATATATATATATATATATATACCATCATCATCTCGCACAAGCAGCACGGATATCCATGACAATCTCCAGCCAACCTTCTCTATCACTCATTGCCCCTGGGAGGTCCTCTGCGCAGCATCCAGAATCCTCGCATAGTTGGTCAATGTAGGTCCTTAGTGGGTATCCTACGTTAGCATGTCCATGTGTTGGTTTCCACAGTAGAATGTCGCTTATGAGCTCGTCCCCGCTTCTCCAGCAGTGTCCTGCATGTCTAGTCCGTCTCACCCGGATGGTTTGTGAGATGGGGGTGGCAGGTGACCATATAGTTGCTTCTTTGTGGGGTACTGCTTCCACGACTTGTTCAGGACTTTGTAGTACTGGCACGGCGATTGGTGCCTTTCTCAACACTGCCACATACATTATAATCAATGGGGTTAAGATCTGGGGAGTTCGAAGACCAAACATTGAGACTGATGTAGTTGGAAAAATTCGTCGACAACCATTTTTTACATTTCCCAGAGGTGTGGCAGAGGGCCGAATCCTGCTACCATACACATGGGCTACCATTAGCTACCCTGGTTATCCGGGGATGGATTACAGTGTTTCAGCAACTCCACGAAGGCATCTGAGGGTCCTCCAACATTTTTTCTGTACATTTCTGAGGAATTCTGCTGTACGAACCCAATCAGATCGTCTGTTATGTTTTTCTTGTCACAGCATCGTAGTCTCCATTGCAATTCTCCAGTTTATGCTTGATTGTTGTACAGTGTTCAAGGAGCATTGGGCAGCAACCATAATCTCCTTATTTTGATGGCCGACGCAGATCATCATGATACAAGTTATTCTCTTCCATGATTCAGGTGGGTCCCAGTCATCTATTCTATATGTCATCACGTATATGAATGAAGAAGGTTCCTAGCTTTTAAATGATGCGTAGTTTGCATTTTCTACGGAGAAAAATAACCAGATATTGATATATCAAATTCATCCCGAACACCCTATATATATATATATATATATATATATATATATATATATATATAAAAAAAACTGAGATGCATATGAACAGAGGGAAAAAGAAAGGATCGGAGAGAGTTGATCTGACTTTGATGAAGAGAATAGAGACTGAGATGTCAGATGTTTAGATAGATAGATAGATTGATATATATATATATATATATATATATATATATATATATATATATATGAGAGAGAGAGAGAGAGAGAGAGAGAGAGAGAGAGAGAGAGAGAGAATAGAATAGAATAGAATCAGATAAATAGATATGAACAGACTAAGGTACATAGATAGAGAGATAGATAGATAAGAATATACTGAAATAGATAGATAGGAACAAAACAAGAGGCAGAGTAACAATATATATATATATATATATATATATCACCTTCGCACAAATAGGTTGTGACACAAGTTCAAATTCTTAAGCGGAGTTTAATAGGTTTCAATTCAGAGTTTTCCTCCCACTAGATTGGTTACCTAACCAAGATTAAAGTCCTCGGACTGCCCTACTATTTACCCATATCTGGAGAGAGAGAGGGGGGATAGAGAGAGGGGGAAAGGGAAAGAGAGAGAGAGAAAATTTGAATGCGTACATTTCCAAAGGGTATTAGCGCTATATGAAATGAGAATAGCCTCGTCCTGAATTTGAACTCGAGTAGCCAAGTCCATTTCCAACGACATTGCATCACAAAACTCCAAAAAGATTAATCCATCTTGGATTTTGCTCAAGGGCACAAATTTCTAGTAACTGGTAGGGATTGAACTCACCACTCAATAATTATTGGTCTGTGAGACTATCTTGCTAACTACTGTAGCATGATGAGGTGCCCCACCCCAAACAAAAACGAAGCCTAGGTTATAATTAGCACAACTAGTGGGCACCCCACGAAGATCGATGATACTACTAATCGATCTCCCTAAAATAACCTGCTAACCTTTACATCACAACGGGGTGTATTACATTTATGAGGTAATGTAATGGTTATTGGTCTGGAAAACCGAACTGAATCTATTTATGTTCACTACTTTGGACTAAAGGCATGAATTCACTTTCCCTTGCTTACTTATCACCAGATATCCTGACAGAAGAAAAAGAAGGAAAGAAAGTTGGGAAAATAAAAGAAGGGACAAGTTGAGAAAGAAAGAAAGAAAGAAAGGAACTTTGAAAAGAAAAAACAAGGACAATTTAAAAGAAACTAAAAAGAAAAAGAAAAAGAAAGTTGTTGAAAAAAAAAAAAAAAATAAAAGAAAGAAAGGAAAAGCAAGCCAGTTTGAAAAAGAAAGAATGATAGCAAAAAGAAGGTGAAAACAAATCAGATTGAAAAATATGGAAAGAAAGAAAGAAAGAAAGAAAGAAAGAAAAGAAAGAAAAGTTGGGAAGTTAAAAGAAAAGAAAGAAAGAAAGAAAAAAGGTAGGTAGTTAGAAGGAAAGAAAGAAAGAAAGAAAGAAAAAAAAAGAAAGAAAGAAAGAAAAGATAGGAAGTTGAAAAAGAAAGAAAGAAAGAGAGAGAGTAAAAGAAAGAAAGAAAGAAAGAGGGGAAGAAAGAATGAAAATGTAGGAAGTCGAAAAAGAAAGAAATAATGAAAGAAAGAAAGAAAAACAAAGTTGAAGAAGAAAGACGAAACTTGTTATAGTCATGTGTGTCATGACAACTGCATGTGTTCAGGAAACACAAGGAAACACATGAGAGATGGGATGTAAGTTCTTCTGACACAACTGATACAAAAATAGAACTGAATAAAAAAGGCATGACGCCTTGATGTCGGGAGAAGCTTTTCAATTTTATTTTTAATTCTATTAAATCACACTTTTTTTTTATTTGTCTCTAATAACTATTTGTTTGCACACAATTATATGCTATCAAGTTTTCCCATCTAATACTAATGATTTATACACGCGCCCTGTTGGTGGGGCAGTAGAATACTCCGACTGCACCTCTGCAGAGTAACAAAATCCCTCTAGTGAGAACATCTGTTGGTGGCTACCGGTGATGCTTAAGGACGGAATCCTTGTAACAGAGCAGCCCATGATTTTCAACACTCCACTTGGTCCTTACTTAAGTTAGACGGGCAATCGGAGAGGTCACATCAAGCACAAGCATTTATAGGATTGTCCTAGCCCTATTGCCTTTATGGCAAATCTCCAACCCTGTTTATTATATATATATATATATATATATATATAATATATATATATATATATATATATATATTAGAAAGGGGTGCCTGAAGGTATTAGTGTCCTGAGTATGACGTTAAACTGCATCTAATGGTAAAGTTCCAATTTGGAGCTTTGGGGAGTGCGGAGTACTCCTTCATTGCCATTACTCCCAGGTCGTCTTTAGACCAGAGTTGTAGTACCTGTCAGGGTTAGATAGACGAAAAAACGAATTTACAAAAAATGTGTTTAAAAAAACTGAATTTGAAAAAAAAATGAATATTTAACAGGAGTGAATAAAACAAGACGTCTTCGGCATAAAATGACCCAAGGGTTGACATGCCGTAAAATCCAACCAACCAACCAACCAACAGTGGGACCTTGACTTATGTGCTTAATGTTTTTCCAGCTCATAACTCGGTTTCCTCATATATCAAATCAATTTTCCCCATTGAAATAAATTAAAATGTCATTAATCCGTTCCAGCCCAACCACACCCCAAAAAACACTGTTTTTAAGTTTTTTCAAATAAGCAAAAATTACAGTGTATTGTATAAAACATAATAAAATAGAATGTAATGAATTATCTTCTGTAATATGTTTTAATGTTTATTCTTTATGAATAATATGTTTCTTTCGTGAAATAAATTTGGAAATTTACATGATTTAAGTGAACTTACTAAAATAAGCGTATCTGAAGCTCGCCCAAACCTCACAACACAAAACAAAACAACATTGATCGAGTGACATCTAATAACTCGGAAAACTCGTAAGTTTGGACACTCTTAATTCAAGTTACACCTGTAGATCTATTTTACCCTATGATGAAACCCTAATATGTACTACCACCCCAGTTCTGAGAGAAGGGTGAGAAGAAAAATTCCACATTCCCACAGCTCCAGAATTGGGACCTCACCACCCCATGTAGTATTGTGCCATACCTAGGACATGATATTAAATAGTCATACGTGAAACCATATAATTAGTGAGCTAGTCTCGCAGATCCATTATTAGTGAATTATGGGTTTTATCCTTGCTGGAGGTCCTATACACGTGACTTTATATAACATCTTACCCGTGGCGAACCAGTTGGGTAAATATCAATTTGAAACCATATAATTAGAGAGCTAGTCCCGCAGATCCATAACTACTGGATAGCAAATTCGATCCTCGCTGGATGCCTCATACTTAGGATATTGTGTCACATCCTACCCGTGGTGAAATGAGTTAGGTAAATTCCTACTTGAAACTATATAATTAGTAAAGTTCATCTTGCAGAATCCATTATTACTGCATAGCGAGTTCGATACTTACTGGATGTCTCATACTTGCCATTTTGTGTCACATCCTACCTGTGGCGAAATGGGTTGGGTAAATTCCTACTTGAAACCATATAATTAGTAAATCTGGTATCGCAGATCCATTATTATTATTATTATTAGCGAGTTCGATCCTTGCTGGGTGCCCCATACTTGCTATTGTGTGTCACAAATTGCATTCATTGTACATTTATATTTAGAAGTTTTGTGTATTTATTTCTTAGGTGTTTTTTGTTTTGTTTTTAATAACTATCCCCTCCAGGAATGGATAAAATAGTCGAGCAGACAGGGCTCTTTAACCTTGGCAGTGTAGAAGGAAAACTCTGAATTCAAACCAGTTATACTCTTCTTAATAAATTCACCTTGTGTCACATCCTACCCGTACGGAGAGGTTAAGTAAATATATACTTAAGGACTTTTTATTTCTTTATTTGTTTAATAGATTCTTTTATTGTACTTTTATTAAGCAATTGATTTCTATTGTGAAATGATAAAAATTGATTTTGAATCCAATCCACAATATCTCTTCTTTTCACAAAGCCTCCAAATGTATTATATACACAGACTCTAAATCAGTTCTCCTAGCACTACAGAAACAAAGACACATCATCTTTTTTATTACCAAGCTCCTAAATGAAATAAACACTTTATTCAAAAGTAATAGTATAATACATACCTGAATTCCAAGTAACATTGGTATACAAGGAAATGAAAGGACAGCCAAAGCTGCAAAAAAACACTTCTGACTTGGCTAACACAAAAATCCATATACGGATTTAAAATAAATACATTCACGACAAATTTAAAAAATGATGGGATGATCAAATTCACAATAAGTTCCACTAAATATATAATGCCATTGGTGACAGCCCGGCAGGCCATAGAAAAAAAAGAAGTGATACTCTACAGACTGAAATGTACATACAGAGATTGATTTTTCTCGATTTGTTTAGCCTTACATTTGAATAGGCATGCTCACCTAATTCATTAATCATTAATTAATTTCCAAAATTAAGTACGACTTCAATTAAGCACATATTCTCCCCAAAATTGTCGACTAAAAAAGCCATATCAAAACACATTGTTTGTTTACTTCTCATATATATATATATATATATATATATATATGTGTGTGTGTGTGTGTGTGTGTGTGTGTGTGTGTAAAGGGAGAGAGAGAGAGAAAGAGAGAAATAGAGAGAGAGAGAAGAGAGAGAGGCTATTTTCATTTTTATATAGCGTCAATTCCTATTATAAATAGCAGGAAAGATTGGAGTCTTTAACCTTGGTATGGTAATCGCTCTTGGAAAAGTAAAACTCTGAAACCTTTTAATTTCCTCTAAAAGACTGACCTTGTGTAACATGCTGTTCGTGTTAAGGGGTTGTTATATATATATATATATATATATATATGTGTGTGTGTGTGTGTGTGTGTGTGTGTGTGTGTGTGTGTTTACTATTATAAACGAGACAATCCCCTGACATATCCCAAGAAGGATTAGCCTTTTCAGGAAGCTATTTCCAGACAACAATGCTCTGTGATACAGAATATAGGAACTAGCTATTTAATTCAAATTAATAATATGAATTAGCGAATTGAACTTCTCAACAATAAGCAAGGTTAGTAGTAGGAGGAGCAGTTGTTTAACCAGCTTTGCTATTCATTCTTGGTCTTGAGCAAACATTGCCCGCTTATAGGTATCATTAATTTAAATAATGTTTTGGATTTAAGTTTATTTCGACATATTTCTTCAGTCCACTCGTTATTGTTGTTGTTTGTTGGTTTCTTTCTTTTTTTCTTTTTTAAGGCGTAAACCCCGGTTTTACTGGTGTGAATTTCCCGTTTTCTTTATTTTTGTCTTTTTCTCATTTTTTTTCCTCCGAATTCCGCGGTTGTTGAACACGGCAGACTGAAGAGACAATATGTCGAAATAAATTTATATCCGGAACAAGGTATATATCTATTTATTTATTTATCTATCTATCTATAATACTCCGTATATGTAAAAATATACACGCATATCTTTAAATGTACGTTTCAGTTCTCAATTTTGTTGAATCCTATCAAGGAAACACTTTATATTATCCGCCCATATATATATATATATATTTTGGCAACCTTCCGTCTATTTTAGACGATATATATATATATATATATATATATATATATATATATATATATATATATATATAAAGATCTTAATTGACCAGGGATCCCAAAATGGTCGATATCGACTCCCGGGATCTGTTTGGACTGTTCAAGAAGTCGATGAATATCTGGAGGGCTCAAAGACGAGTAGATAAACGTGTTGGGCTCGAAAAGCTGATCTTTAGCGATCGACGGCTGACATTAAAAAACAAAAATACACTGATAACTTTATCTATGCCAAATGCCAGCAAATTACTTTCCACCTTGAATACTTCTCCCGTGATATACTAATATTTCCATATTTTTCTACACACAAGTTTCAACACTTTTATACAGGATTCACAAATTATATATATATATATATATATATATATATATATATATATATATATATATATTAGGCTGGCCCAAAATTAGCCGAAAATCAGTTTTTGACAAAATTACTTTAGACCCCCCCCCCCACACACACACACACATAATTTACTAGAAATCAGAGAATTATCAGATTTCAAGGAAATTTTCAATGTTTATTTACCAAAAATCAGGAAATTATCGGATTTGAATGAAATTTTCAATGTTTATTTATCAAAGAATGATCTTAATAATGCATTATTTATTTTATTTCAAAACTTTCTCATTTTTTTTCAGGTCACTTAATTTTTCCCCTTATGTTGGGGGCGTAACATTTTTGCGAGTTGGTCATTTTCTGTACTAATTACAGTATAAATAAAGAGATAGAACCGAAGTCATGAATAGACACACAAAAAAATTACGATGGCTTTTCTATGAGAAAATAAGTACCAAAAATCGAAAAATAAAATGTAAAACAATAATAAATAATTAATTTTTTGGAGATTTCTTTTTTACTCATTTCGATAATTATTTAATTGCCTATTATCTTATAAAAGAAAAAAAATTATACATTTTCTCCTAAACTTATTACTTTTGGCGCCTAAAATAAGGTTTGCATTAAATAGATTTATTCATTTTTAGACTCTAAAAATATAACATTTTAAACTTAACATCAGGCTTTTCATATTTTAAATGAATTTTATATATTAATTTTTCATAGCAAAAATACTAAATTAAAGTTTTGAAATAAAATAACTGATGCATTATAAAATTCATTAATTGATAAATCAATGCTGAAAATTTCATTAAAATCGGATAATTACCTGATTTTTGGTAAAATTTTTTGCAATCGCGAATGTTACATTAAAATTGTAAACAAACGCCTAAAACCATTGAAAAAGAGACAGAATGGCGGATCGCGTCGAAATTGACCAAAACAAATCCCTTTAAATGTATTAAAATAAACTGCATATGTAATGATATTTTTCTTTTTTTTAATGATGGTCATTATGTTACTACTTATTGATTTAGACAAAGTTTGACCTTAAATAATAGATTTAATTCATTTTAATTCGTTTTTCAAAACGTAGCAAACGATTTTTTGGGGCTACCCTAATATATATATATATATTTTTTTTTTTTTTGGGGGGGGGCAACCTAATATATATATATATATATATATATATATATATATATATATATATATATATATATATAGAGAGAGAGAGAGAGAGAGAGAGAGAGAGAGTGAGAGAGATAGATAGATAGATAGATAGATAGATATCAGTGTGTGTGTATTGATAATTGCATAGACGGGAAACTGGCAGTTATAAGAAACAGTCTGTCTGTCTGTCTGTCTGTCTGCATGTATATTTGTTTGAACAATGACCGAGCGAATGTACTTTTATATAGGAAAATTAGTGGAGACCGGCAAAGACAAAAGTTCATAAAATCCACACCCTAATTTTGTTCAACCGGACATTAAAAACATTTCGCCACTGAAAGCTGAATAAAAATGTAATAAGGGTTGGTTAGTTGGTTGTTTTTGACGACATATCAACGGCATGTCAACCCTTTTCGGGTTATTTAATGCCGAATCGTTTTTTTTTTTAAGGGCTAAAGTTGCTTACACTACCAACCTTTGCTTAAATGGTCACCCAATTAAGTATAAACTTTCTAACCCAAAATATTATACCATTTCGAATCAGTGACTCCGTGAGCAAATTAAGAACATACCAAGCTGAATCTGGTTTGTTTGTTTGGTTTTGTTTTACGGCATATCGACCTCACTGGGTCATTTAATGCCAATAAAATTTTGAAATAAATTGATTCTTAATGGATAATACAATTTTTTATAAATATATTTTTCTATTTAACCCATAGATGGGACCCTAATAGGTGCTACCACTCCGGGTCAGAGTGGACCAGGGAGCAATGGTGATGAACAGGTGCTCCACATTCCCCAGACCTCCAAAACTGGAACCTCACCATCAGAGTTTAACGTAATTTCCAGGACGTGAAGACCATCAGCCACCGCCTTCTAGCACCCCTGTGATAAAAAGTGTTGGGGCTTGCTATAAGAGCAATAGGGTTGGGGTTATCATATAGGTTCTAGGGCTTGACATGACCAGCCGATTGATCGGAGGGGGCCTCTTCAACCGGCTGTCTAGCACAAGTAAGGTTCTAAGTGGAGTGTTGCATGTCATGGACTGCTTAACCACCTGGGTTCTATCCTTAAGCATCAGGGGGCGCCACCCACGGCCAACAGGTGGCCATATGGGGGTATCTTATCCCTCTGCAGAGGTGCAGTCGGTGCATTCTAACGCCCCACCGACAGGGCGGGCAGAATCTGGATTTCAGTTGCTGCGATTGTTTTCGGCAAATTTTTTCGCGATTTTTAGCGATGAATTTTTGAAAGGATAACAATTTCTTTAACTTGGAAATCCATTTGGGAATAATCAGAATTAATTGCAAGATCCAACGATCCTCACCAATGAAAAAGAAATAACTGTTTTTACGGAAAGTAAGGACCTACGTACATCAAATTGTCTTTGAATTAAGCGACAGCAGAAAAATTATCGTTGAACTTTTAAAAGGTAAGTGATCAATTTGAGTTCTTTTGAAGTTAATTCTTGCCTATCGGTCTCATCGTGTCACTGTTGGACGGAAGGCCAATCACGAGCCCCGGCTTTTAAATTAGTCATAACTATATTTTTAATGTTTTATTACATTTTTACATCTTTTTTAATTATTTGTCTAAAATCATTTAGTTGCAGATAGTTATAAGATGACAAGTATTCCTATCTAATACAAATAATTTGTATTTGAGGATAAGTATTATTGGGACAGTCCCCGTGGGGTAGAGGTTAATGTGCAGGACTGTGACGTCAGAGTAATTGAGTTGTCTCTCCATTATCTGATGCAGTTTAGTATCATACATAGAACACCTTTTATTAAAGGATACAGTCAGTGTATTCTAAGTCTCGTCGACAGGGCTATGAATGTTATTAGTGTTAGATAGGTATACTTGAAACAATATAATTATATGCATATTATTTGTATCAGTAATTAATTGAAGATAGAATTGATAATAATTTATCATTAATTACCTGAAACCATAACCAAAAATTGTCGGCTAAAAGCCATATAAAAAATCAACACATTGTTTGTATACTTACTTTCATATTATATATATATATATATATATATATATATATATATATATATATATATATATATATATATATGAGGGTATCCAAAACTTGGTAGTGTGGGATGATTCTATATGTGATATCTAAGACACACTGTATTATTATTGTATGATCCAGTATGTATAAATACAGTGAATCTTTAAATCACTAAGGAGAGCTCAATGTATAATAAACTTTTTAGATTATATACAGAGCAATATTTATCTTAGAAAGGAAGGAAAAACTCAACACCGTAATTCCATAATAAATTTATTTCGACCAAAATTGGGGCCTATATAAATCTAAGTTGATTTAATATAGCTCCCCAAATCCAGTCCCATTAGATGGGAGATCAAGTTATTTGAACTGCACGTGAAAAATATTACTTCTCAAAAAATAGAATTTTTAAAAAAATTAAAAAAAATTAAAAAAAATATTTTTACATTGTAAGACTGTCACCATGATGACCTCCTTTGCAGGGGATACTGACAGCGTATTCCAAACACCACCTATTTAGTAATTGTTTATTCTGATTTTTAAATATTCTATATCTCGCCTCTGTGTTTCAATCACTGTCTTCTTGACTCATTGAAGAGTGCGAAGACCACAAAATAAAAACCTACACTTATTTTTCCATCTTCATAGGACCTGGCAATTATTCCCTACCTTCAATGAAACGAGACTCGCAACAGCTGTAACGTAAAGGATATTGACGATAGCTCTAGGGCAGCGGGTGGCTGAGGAGCCTCTCCCTCTTGGAAGACTTCCTCTTCATCAAGTCAACCACTTCCGGTAAGAATGACGTCATTCCGTGACTCTTCTTATATGCACTCTGTTACCGTTCACTTCAAAAAGATTTCGCCATCATCACAGGATTTTTGTCAGAGCGTTGTGTTTCTTTGTCACCCCAGAAACCGGTGACCTTATTTGATGTAATACCTTATATATATATATATATATATATATATATATATATATATATATATATATATATATATATATATTCCGTTATTTAAAGTTCTTTACATGTATCTATATTTCTTAATCTAGTGCGATTCTTTTATGTTCAACTATGAAAATTAAATGTATTTGAATATATCAATTTTGGGGGCGCTCATATACAATGGTTATCGTCTTCTAAACTGAACTCAGCGCTCAGAGTTCAAGTCCTGGTTGAGCGTAGAATACGAATCTGTAGACTCTATCTCCTGCGAATGGGTAAGACCTCCAAGACAAATCCGAAAAAGAAGTGTATTTGATATGAAACTAAACTGTACCTGTTACTGAGACATTAGTTCTTTTTTATTTACTTTTTTTCTTTATTTTTTCTTCTTTAATGATAATTTATATACTTTTTCTGGCTATTTTTAACAATAAAATGTCTTTGCACCAATCCTCTTCAGTCAAAATTATCCAAACATTATTATTATCAAATTATTGTATTGTATTGTATTGTCATTGCAGTCTCGGAAGACTATATAATTCTTGTGGCCCTGGAGTTACAGCGCCTCCTGTGACTGTGAACCTCAATGTTCGAAAAACAGCCTCGACCACAGATGTCGAGTGTGAAGGTTGTCCCAGAAGATGTTGATGTGGCAGTGCTTTGTTGCCGTACCTTTTTTCTGGACATCTTGGCTTAATGATGTTGCGCCAAGGTGACTTCAGACATGAACAGTCCGCTACAGAGAGCCTGTCGCCACCCAGGGAGGTCCTAAGCCAAATTTTCCCAGCTGGAAGGGGTAATGCTAAATCACCTGAGATGATTCTTGCAGATATCCTTAAAACTCAACTAGGGGCGACCAATTTGTCTCTTACCATCCGAAAGCTCTGCACAAAGGATGCCCTTCGGGATTCGTCCATCATCCATCCGGTGGACATGGTCCAGTCATCGGAGACGACGTTGTCTCAGAGGAGAACACAAGCTGGGAAGTTAAGCTCTCTCTAGAACTAATGTGTTAGTGATCCTGTCCCTCCAAGTGATGCCCAGTATACGTCTAAGGCAGCGAAGGTAGAAGCTATTTAGCTGTATGTATATGTATGTATATATATATTCAAGGGAGGGTGACTTAACGGAGAATATAAAGTAATCGAACGGAGAATAAAAACTTTGAATTCAAACTTGTTAAAATCCGTTTAAGTAACTGACCTTGTATCACATCCTGCTTGTACAGATGTATTGGTATATATATATATATATATATATATATATATATATATATATATATATATATATATATATGTATAGTCATCCACAGACACCGTGTTTCGACGTATCACGTCTCTTCAGTGTGGCTAGACATTTGTAAGCTACCTACAGCCGATCGATTAATCATCAATCGGCCTGCTTAACCGCTAGGCCATCATCACCTAAAAAATGGGAAGGAGATTTTAACTGTTAAATACACACATCTGTATGTATGTAAAGGCTGTCATAGAGTGCTTCATCCTTTTTATAGGAGAGCGTTGCATTTACGCTTTAGTTGGTGGTCGTCAGTGAAATCCCCTCCAAAGTGCTCAATCCCCTGCGGAATGGGGAGCTTATATAGTCATCCACAGAGACCGTGTTTCGACGTATCACGTCTCTTCAATGAGGCTAGACATTTGTGAGCTACCTACAGCCGGGATAGAAACTCGATCTATTTATCATCAGTCGGGCTGCTTAACCGCTAAACCATCATTACCTACAAAATGGGAAGGGGATATATATGATGAAAATAAAACTGAACTTCCTACTTAGATTTAATATCAATGGTTTTTTGTTTTATTTTTAGTGTATTAATTTTAGTTTGCAACAATTAAAATTCGACTCTCCTGATTGAAATCCATTGATGGGAAATAACAGTTGATCCTAATTCTTCTCTAATTACCGTTGTGTTATTAATGTACGGAAATCACTGTTGTTCAACTGCGTGTGAATTACTTGCTTGTCCTTCACCCCTAAAAACACTCTTGACCCAACTTAAGTTAATATCCGACTCCCCGACAACTGACCCCATTCACTGACCCAGTAACACCGAGAGAGAGAGAAAATGATCAAGTGTCTGTTTTAGAGAAACATTTGAACACTTTTGAAATTAACACTTGAAAAAAAAAAAAAAGAAAAAACTACATCAAATCTATGTCCACCAAACATGAAATTTAAGAGAATTTACTTCCTTTGACAGAAATTATAGAATTAACACACTTAGAGTTTGTTCACATTGTTTTCTTTTTTCTTCTTATTATTTAGCAGTAAATAAACTAATAACAAACCTGTTATGTGTGTATATATATATATATATAGAGAGAGAGAGAGAGAGAAAGAGATACAAGAACAAACATGAGCAACCTGAGATAGATAGATACAGAGATATTTAGAAAGAAAGAAAGAAAGAATGAATGAATGAAAGAATGAAAGAAAGAAAGAAAGAAAGAAAGAATGAAAGAAAGAAAAATGAAAGAAAGAAAGAATGAAAGAAAGAATGAAAGAAAGAAAGAAAGGAAGAATGAAAAAAAAAGAAAGAAAGAAAGAATACAAGAAAGCAAGACAGAAAGAAAGAAAGAAAGAATGAAATTGTATTTATTTACTGCAAAAGATTTTTATTTAATAGCTGAGTTTCATAAAATGTACCTTAACAAACTTAATTAAATTATTTAACTATAATGCATGTCTAAAACCACAACTAACACACAAACAAGAAAATGAGATTTAAGTGGGCTAAAGAAAAACAGTCATAGTGTGGACAATTGGATGAAAGTGATATTCAATAATGAATCAAGAAACTACATTAGCAAAGCGGTCATCTTAGAATTTTTGTCTGGTGCCCTTAAAATTAGACATATAGAAATGACTGCCTGAAGAAAACAAAATTGACTGCGACATTGTAGTAAACATGACTCCAGTCACACTCACTTTGTGACACGAGAAAGAACATTCATACGCATGAATTTCATCACAACAGCATTTCACCTAATAAACAAAAATAACATCATCGATATTTTAATTGCCTGAAGAAGATTGGAGATACATATTCGATATATGTTTAATTATAGATAAATATTTGATATCTTATTATAATGGAGATTGTGTGTTTGTCTATCTGAAGCCGAAACTAAATCACTACTCAAGTCACAATTCCCTTAGTTATTGACGTCACATTCACCATGAATTTATTTTTATTTAAACCTCAGTTATTAATAAAATTGTTATACCTAATTAATACTTTTGACTTTATCTACATTCTAATAACATGCAATTGTATTTATATATGCAACAAAATAGCGGGTTACAGTGTGAACAGGAAAGCTAATTTGCATATTGATATTAAAAGTTTAATTTTATTAAATATGCGCTTGGTATTATTGATTTCTAATTGTTTGTTTTTTTCTTAATGAATATGAGCAAAAAACTCGGGGATAAATCTTAAAAGAAATCCTTTAATATAAAGAAATAACAGTAATTTTATTCTTTACTTCCTAATTTAACTAAATAGTTAACTTAGGAAAATTCAGCAATGAAAGGAGGGAGTGATGAAAAATGATGGAAGACTTAGTTTCAAAGTTGTTCTATTCTTCGATTATACCCCCTCTGTTTCAAATCATTTTATTTGGATTTTTATTTAGTTTCAAAAGTATTTCAAATTTAACATATTTCATTACATTAAAATTCAAATACTTGCACCCGGAGGGTGCATATATTTGCTAGTGTATATAACAATCAACACTTTTAACGCCTAAATATGTTTCAAATATTAATAGATCATCCTCAAATTTCTTATTCACTTTTATTTATTACTTTTCCACATATTGTCACATTCATTACTATGAATTGTTCGAAAGATTCGTTGATTGTTTTAAATAAACTTTCTCAAAATTAAAAGAACTATATTTCCTTGATATTCGACTTTTGACACGTTTTAAAGTAATCATTATCGTTTTGTTGTCTAGACAACATATTGAGATGCTTTAAGGATCATTACTTTTATACTTTATGCTAATTCCACTAATAACTTGTTTTAAAATTTGCAGCTAAACTTTGTTTTGTTTTTAGTTTTTGGTTTTTTTTCTTTAAAACATAAATAATAATGTATTGGGTAGCAATAAAATAAAGAATTAAGACTACATTAATAATTGTAGCACCAAAATAATGGGTGAAGCATTATTTCCAAGATCGTATGTTGGTTGAGTACGTATGATTGCTTCAAACTCATTACCAAAAATAAAGGATAATATTTTAAATGAGAGTTTTTTGAGATTACAAAATGTACAACTAAATATTATTTTACGCATATGTACCACGTAAATTGCCCTGTTATACGTTTCCTATTCTACAATAAATATTCTTACTGTTGAATGAGAAATTAGAAAGAAAAAACAAGATCAACGTCATCTAAATGTTCTGATTCCATACGTTTTACCACGGGTAGTAGAATATATATATATATATATATATATATATATATATTATATATATATATATATATATATATACATAAGTTTTACTACGGGTAGTAGAATAAAGGTTTAAATCAATGTGTAGAGTGGTCCAAAAGTCTTGTCACCTCCTAGATAGTTTTAGATGTAAAATAGTGACATAATAAAATTCCAAATTCATGAAAGTAATTTGATCTTTAAATATGTTTTAGAGATTACATGATTACATAATTTATAAACTGACTTGGTGGAGGTGCGTATATGGAGGTCTGCGTTGTGTAATGGTTACCTACGTAGAAAATGTATACGGCAAAACGAGTTCAAGTCCTAGTCGAGGCCGTTTGGATTTCAGATTGTGCTTATAGACTTGGGAAAGGTATGAATCCAATTATTCTCCAGCTATGGGTAAATACTTGGACAGACATGGTTTTTTAACTTTTGTTAGACAACCTGTCTAGAAGGAAAACTCTAAATTCAAACCTGTTAAACTCTAAAACTGATACTGTGTTGTATCCTGCTCGTGTGTGTGTGTGGGGGGGGGGAATACTTATATCTAAATGTCTGACTGCGCAAAGATCTTTAGAATAAATTATTGCAAAACAATTTCAATCTAACTTCGTAAAATTCAAACCTGCTAAACTCCGCTTAAAGAAAGAATTCGGCCTTGTGTCACATCCTACTCATGCGGAGGGGGTTGGTAAATACATATATTATCAAAAAAAAAATAACAGTTAAAATAATATGTGGTGGTGACAAGACTTTCGGGCCACAATGTATTATACAAAAGGAATATAATTGAATGTTCTAGTTTATAAACTTAAAATCAAAAACTTTAAACTTTCACTTTAAACTTCCTACCTTGCAATTTCTACATGCCTGCAATTGCAGACCCTGAAAATGTTCAGAAAATGCAGTGTTTATATTATGTATATTTAGGTCAGCATTAATAGACTAAACCACCTTCGTTGATATACAACAACCGTACTCCCATCACTTGGTTTCCCCCGGCAAACCTGCCACTTATCCTGGTAATAGTTGGTCCTTGCCCACATTGCACTGGTGCCCCTGACACACCCACTCGTTACATCCTTGTCAGCAACACTCGTAATTTGTATCATGTTTACTGTACCAAAGGACTCCAAATTCCTGAAACCCACATAATTAAAATAAACAAATAAAAAACGCTGAACAGGAACTTCTATCACGTGGGCAACCGGATTTGAAATGTATATAATAATAGGTCCACACAGTGTTGATAGAGCCTCACCATCCGATAATAATATATGGGAAAACATCATGGTAATGCAAAATACATCGAGATCGAATTTCTTTTAGTTGTTTGAAAGAAAATTGATTGAAATCAATAAGTTTTTTTTATATACATATCTACCAACAAACAACAGATGGAATACATGGTGGATTTCTCAAGCGGGGTTTAACAGGTTTGAATTCAGAGTTTTCATTTTCCTAGACTAGTTGCCTAAGGTTATAGATTCCAGTCTGTCCTACGATTTACCCATAGCTGTTGGGGGAATAGTTGGATGCATACCTTTCCCAATAATATTAGCGGTATCGTAAATGCAAATTGCCCTCTTCCAGAATTTGAACTCCCCTCTCTCCCCCCTCTCTCTCTCTCTCTCTCTCTCTCTCTCTCTCTCTCTCTCTCCCTCTCTCTCCCCCTCTCTCTCTCTCTCTCTCTCTCTCATATATATATATAATATATATATATATATATATATTAATATTTATATTTTTGCCTGAAGGCAATTACAATGCGCATATCGCAAAACGATAATTATAGAAGATAATAATGACAGTGAATTAGAAACAGACTGTTTCAACTTTATAAAGTTGAAACAGTCTGTACGATGTTCTACACACCGAATAATTCTTTGCGAAATTCACTTGTCATTATTATCTTCTATAATTATCGAATTTTATGCGATATGCGCATTGTAATTGCCTTCAAGCAAAAATATAAATATTAATATATACTTTAGTCAACAATGCTTCTAAAATAAACAAACATCCAAAAATCTTATATATTTATATATTAGATTGAAAATCCCATAAACGAGGAATAGACAGTTACTAGGAGCTTTTAACTGAAATTAAATAAGAATATTTAATATCATAATACTGAGTGCAAAGAAATTTTAAGAAATAAGGATGAGTCTCCGTGGTGTAGTGGTTAATGGGCTGGACAGCGACAACGCTGTATAATAAAGATAGACAGAATTTGCCATTGGGTTGCCTACAAGGGTTGGTATACCAATAAACAAAATAACCAACCAACTAACATTTTTCTCCCAATTTACTAATACACATGAAGTTCATGAAAATTATTTCTACTAATTTATTAGTACACATGAAGTTAAACAAATGACAAAGCTTACGGTTAAGACATGCTGAAAGATCTAGTTCCTGCTATATAACAGATGTTAAGCAGCGATGAGCCTGTTCAATACTTAGATGGGTGACCATTTAAACAAAATATAGGCACTGTAAGCAGTCTAATGTCAAAATGACTGATTTGGCATTAAATGAGCCATAAAACGAAAAAAAAAAAAACATATAAAAAACGAATAGGATTTAGCATTAAATAACCAATAAGAATTGATATGCAATTAAGTACCAACCAACCAACCAGCCAACCAAAAAATACCGATTGCAATCCTTGAGTAAGGTACTTGTTTTGATAGCCAAGTGATTGGAATGGTCTATGAGGTGTTATAAAGCCAGACGAACAGTCACGACAGATTGTGATAAAAGCTACGTACACGAGAGATATCGCTATGAATAATTAGTTATACCTAAGCCTCTTGTATTAACGAAAGTACACAAGTCACCATAAAAGGTGGAAAGAAAATTAAAGACGTGTGAAAATGGACGAGTTTCATTTCGTGCGTTGATGGAGAATAAAAAAAAATCTTGCAAGTGCCCGGATGTCAATAGACGATGCGTCCCGGTTTGTGTAAATTATCTCATTTATTTGATTGGCTCAGAGCCAACACGAAAGGCAGCAAAATGATTAGACGTGAGCTCAGGTTCTGACAGGGACTCGATATCGGAAACACAAAACACCCACTTAGTATTTCCCGACTAGTAAAATATTTCTGGCAAGATTGATATTAAAACATATTGAAGTGGAACATTGCAATATTCCACTTCATTTCAACTCGTGGTTCTCAACAGAGGTCCATATGGTCCTTGGGTGGGGGACATATAAGATTTTGTGTGGCTTCGAGCCAAAAGAAATTAAAGAAATTAAATAGAAATATAAAATGAAATTGTAGTGATATAAATAACTTATCTCGGAACTCCAAGCGGGTGCGAAACTGTCTTGCGTGTAGGATGACGACTGAGAGAGAAATATTGTCGTTTTAGGAGTTAAAATTCTCTGTCGAGAAAGAATTTGTAAATATTTCAAATTTGGGCTGATCAAAACTTACAGAACGGTCAGAAGATTAATGAATGAACTGGCGGGCGTGAAAATTCACGGTTGGACTTGTTTTTCATTTACGGTTGGACTTGGTTTTTTGAGTGAACTGACGAGTCAAGAAATTTTGTTTTTTTTTTTTTAATTTTTTTTTACTAAAGTTTGGAGGGACAAGGCAGGATTGAAGTGAAAAACTTCGAATTTCTTTCTCCGGAAATTTTGGTTTCTTGTCAGCTCCAAAAGAATTTTCTACATAAATTTCTTCGAACATTTCTTCGTACGTTTCTTCAGAAATATTTACTGCTGGCAAAAATATCGAAAAATACTTTAACCATTGGTCCACATTTTCTTTCACCAAATCAGCAGCAGCTAAAAACTCTGCATACTTCCCTACTGTAGTCTTTACACACATTCACTATATTTTGTCAGGAAGTGTCATTTTGCGTACCTGATGTACAGATATTTTAAGGTGAATGTCTGCTTACAAGTCGCAGGTGTTTACAAAAGTCGCAGGTGCTCATTTCAATAGATATAAATTCACTGAGTTTTTCATAAGTGCTGTTGGATACAATTGAAATAAATAATACGTTAAACTTAATACATAAAGATATCTAAAATTGTGAACGGAATAATTCATAGGGTAACCAATGCACCACTTGAATACATCTAAGAATACAATCCATTAATATATATATATATATATATATATATATATATATATATATATATATATATATATGGGAGTAAAATATGGAAATAAATGCGACAATATGTAAAAAATATAAAAAAACACAAAGTTTTCCATCAAGAATGAATTCATCTTTTTGTAATACGTTATATTTTCTATATTTTCTACATATACATATATATATATATATATATATATATGTATATATATATATATATATATATATATATATATATATATATTAGCAAAGATAGATAGAGAGTTTGTATATAGCTTTATATTCAGCTATTCTTTTTGGTGAACGAGATGTCACAACTTTCATTGTTATCATCACCATCAAAGCGTGCGGCCGGCATAAATTCCCCCCCCTCTCTCTCTCTCTCTCTCTCTCTCTCTCTCTCTCTCTCTCTCTCTCTCGCTCTCTCTCTTATTCACTTTCATTCACTCTATCTCTCTCACTTTCTCTCTCTCTCTCTCTATCTATTTCTCATACACACACACACTTTCTCTCCCTCTCTGTCATTCACTCTCTCTCTCTCTCTCTCTCTCTCTCTCTCTCTCATTCACCCTGTCTCTCTGTCTCTGTGTCTGTCTCTTTCTCTCTCTTATTCTCTACATCCATCACTATCGACCATTGCTCCAGGCAAGTCTTCTAGATAGTGCCCGGTATCAACACAGATCTGATGAATGTAAGTTTTTGATGTTCGGTTAACACTCGTGTGTCCATGTGTAGGAGAACTTTTGCCTACTTTAAACCGCTTACAGTGGTTCTCCTCACTTTACTAGCTGTGCCCATTGTCTTACCTGGATCTTTGGGAGGTAAGTAGCCGTACAACTGCTGTGTTTTAAGGGGGGTCGCTTCCAGAATTTGTTGAAAAAGAAAACGCTGCAGATTTGTGCAATTAGCATTTTCTCCAGACGTTTCATTAAAGATCAACTGGTGCAACCATATAATAGTACGATACTAATTCAGGGAAATGGTACATTTTTTTTGGGGGGGGAGGAGGGAATACCTTTCCCATTTCTTGCTCGAATTTGTATAAAATGGGACAGTTTACTCTTAGGGGTTTATCAATGTTAAATATTCTGGCATTTCGCCCTGATGATTTAAATTCATTTAATGGTTTTAGATATGAGGTAATTTTACGAATTTTTTCTCAGTGACAAAGTAAAGATCTAAAAAGAGTGGTAAATGCATCTGGTGTGTCCATGTATATGTGTCCACATGAGAACGTTACTTATGGCTTCGTTCTTATTTTACAGCAATGCCCAACGTGTCTTGTTCGTCTTACTTGGATGTTTTGTATGATAGGAGGTAAATGGTTTTACTGTGGGCTTTTTTTTGTGGGGTGCTATTTACAGGATGTTAAAAACGACAATTATAATCCTTGTCTAGTTCCAACTGCCTTTTTCTCCATACGTTTCATTAAAGTTGAAATGATGCAACCCTATAATAATACTGACACAGCAACAGTTGGGAAGAATTCCCGTTTTATTTTATCAAAGAGATAGGTCATATCTAACTTTTGCCCGCTTTAAACCGCTCACAGCTGCTCTCCCACCACTGCGATCCTATGTGCACCACACCCAAGCAAAGTACAAAAACTGATGTCTAGTTCATTATAATTGAGCAGAAGGACTCAGATTATAATAATATGACCTTAATTCAATAGAATGAGTTTTGAGGTGAACAGATAGTGAACTTTGAAATATCCCATCATACAGGTAAAAATACAATAAATATTTGGTTGTTGGTTGGCTGGTTGGTTGGTTGGTTGGTTGTTTGTTTGGTTGGTTGGTTGGTTGGTTGGTTGGTTTTTGTTTGGTTTGTTGGTTGGTTGGTTGGGTTTTACGGCATGTTAGTCCTTGTTGGGTTATTTTATGCTAACTACATTTTGTTTTATTCAGTCTTGATTCGTATTCAATGTTTTTAAACACCTTTTTTAAACTCGTTTTTTTTTATTCAACACATATCTGAGACCCTAACAGGTACTACCACTCAGAATCAAAGTGGACCCGGGAGTAATGCCGACAGAGGGGTACTCCACGCCCACAGTGCTCCAAAATTGTAACTTCATGATTAGATGCAGTTTAACGTCATACCCAGGAGAACTTTGATACAGCCATGAAGGAAATTTGGTAGGCAAAGAGTTAACATAAGATGTAAACTTACACTGGACGCCTTTTCTTTCTCGTTTTTGTTCATCTCTCCTTCTCATCCTTAACACCTATATACACAATAGATGAATTTATACACGTGCACATGCGCGAGTCTGATATGTTGAAAGTAATCAGAATTAGGTCTGCTCTGTTGTTCTGACAACTGTTCGGCCAGTTTCACACCCTCCAGGCACGTTTTGAATCAAATCATTCGTTCGGTGTCCATGTTTCCTCCACCTCCGCGACCATTAACTAAATTAGATAATGACCAGAGGTCAGCAGACACTTTCTTGTTCAACGTACAACCGACTGGTCGGATGTGACGAAGAGAATGTTGTTCTCTACTACCTTGAGAGTAGGTTAAGAGCCGGTCCTGAATCTATAATTTCCCATCCCGAAATGTTCAAATAGGGTTTATATATGACTATCTCTCTCTCTCTCTCTCTATATAATATATATATATATATATATATATATATATATATATAGAGAGAGAGAGAGAGAGAGAGAGAGAGGAAGAATGAATAAACAATTGCAAAACAATAACATACACTAGGTTCCGGGAAATTTTCAACATGTTAGGGATAAATAATAACAACTTATTTTTTGCAATACACAATTATTTCTACCATAACCCCTAGAAAAATCAAATATCCAAATTCTAACGGTCTATTTCAGCGTTCCAAAAGTGGTTTTAAAAAAAAATTCTCTTCGAACATTTCTAAAAATTCTCCGTTTTTCCACAACGATTTTTTTCATTTAAAATAGAATTTCACTCTGATGAAGGTCGAATCTTCTCTGAGTGCGGAATATTTTCATACAGATGAACTGACCGAAACACATGTGTAAGTGATATTGATTAAATTCATCTTTTATTATCCATTCTGTTCTTTCTTTTCTTTATTCATTCTTCCTCATAATATCGGATTCATTTCCAATTTCCATTTTTTCATATATATATATATATATATATATATATATATATATATATATATATGATAGGCAAAACGTGAACCGTTAGGTCACTTGTTGAGCTCTGGGTAGATAATTGGGATTAGGGGAAAATGAGTTTGCAAAGCGAATTAAATAAAAAAAAAAGATACGACTGGAGGATTTAAAAAAAACCCCATTAAAATCAGTTTGTAAGATTTCTAAGAAAGGGAAGCTTTGACCTAATTTAAATTTAAATGGACCTGATTCGGGCTCGCTGTTTCTCACATCTTAATATACAAGTATGTTTGACGCTTTAACCTTTCTCTTTACGTTCACTGAGAAACTGCCATATATAACGAGGGGGTAATCAAGATATACATACAGAAGGGGAAAGTGACAGCCAGAATGAGAAGTAAGAAAGGGGTTATTTTTAGACTTAATTGCAAACTACAATTAATTAGAACGAATCAAAATGGATTTATTTTCAAACATAACTCAATCCTAAAACTAAGGAATATTCAAGAATGAATTTTGCGTCATTGAATTAAACAGAAAAAAAGCCTTTAGCAAACAATCATTGATTCACTCAGCTTTTATATATATATATATATATATATATATATATATATATATATATGTGTGTGTGTGGTGTGTGTGTGTGTGTGTGTGTGGTTACGCGGATCATCCCCTGTGGTGTTCAAATATAATAATACAGCTCATTCGCAGTGAGAGCTCGATGTGCTTTGGGCCAGTTGAGTGAACGAACAGAGAAATGCAATGAATAAATAAAGGAAAAAACTTCAACTGAAACAAGTTTAGCTCGTAGCAGCATCTTTTAATTTTCCACATAAAATAAATACACTCTCACTAAAAGAAACATCGCAATACAGACTCAAAAATGCCCGTATAGAACAACGATGGTTTTGCTCTATGTCTGAAGATTGTTGCTACGAGTTACGCGAAGTGAGATTAGCAGAAATTTAAAATATATCATACAGAAAATATTTATTATGTTTATTAATTCAAAAATGATTAAAAAATATTTAGGAAATTAAAAAATTATAATCGGATAAAGAAAGAAATTGGTTTTATATTTAAATCTAAATCAAGAAACAACTAGAAAAATATTATTGATTAAATGAAAAATGTGTAATATGGTTATGAACTATTTAACATATATATATATATATATATATATATATATATATATATATATATATATGCGCGCGGCGTGCGGTGTGTGTGTGTGTGTTAAAGAAGTCGCGTCTGATTTGGTATGTACTTGTCGAGTTGTAACTAAAAAAAGAGAGGTCATTGAACATTAAAATTGCAATACACTTTAATATGTTTTATAATAAGGAAAAGTACAAAATTAGTTTTTGATTTTTACTAATTAAGTTATATAATTCAATAATTAAAAATCATCGATTATGGAAAATCTTCAGTTTTTCACAAGTGAATACAAATAGCACATGCCCACATATTACGAATTTAATGCTTTTTCGAAAATTGTTGTTTTGTAAATTTTGTACTAATTGTAAAAATGAAAATGTCTCAAACCAAGGGGTACCTTTTTAAAAATATCTTGAATGTAACAAAATGGTAACTTTTTATAGGGAAAAAAATAGAATAAATTTGACGAATACATTTTTTATTGTTGTAACTCAAGAAGCAATTAAGAACAAAACCTTTAGAAAAAATCAGATTATGTTTCAAACAACTCATTAGTTTAGGGTTACATTTTTTTATTATCACGGTCACCAAATACATTATTATTATTATTACTATTATTATTATTATTATTATTATTATTATTATTATTAGTAGTAGTAGTAGTAGTAGTAGTAGTAGTATATTGTGTTTCACACAAACGTTAGCTGATGGTCTTTCACCGGGGTTTGAGTGACATCAAGTATCCCTCAAGTCTCCAGGACTCTCCGGGGGTATTCCAGCTGATTCCCAAATGCTGTTGGCTGGATGGTCTCAGTTCTTCCTCTGATTTCCATTTCCTCTATTTTTTTTGGTATCATTTTCAACCCATATTACACAGGTTTTTTGTTTTCAATTCTCTAGCAAGGTCCAGGTATTCGTCTATCTTTTTGTTTTCTTTTATCTTCACCCTGTGATCTGCTGGAACAGCAAAATCTACCAGTTGACAAGTTCTCTCTTATCATTATTATTATTATTATTATTATTATTATTATTAGTAGTAGTAGTAGTAGTAGTAGTCGTAGTAGTAGTAGTAATGTTTTATTTATTTGTTTATTTATTTTGCTTATTTCTTATTTGTTTTGTTTTTCTGTATTAGTTAATTTTTAGGTTGCTTAATAGGAATTTTTTTCAAGCCTACATTTGGATAAAAGGTTAAGCAAACTATATGTTATAATATATATATATATATATATATATATATATATATATATATAGACAGACAGACAACAGAGACATAGACAGAAAAGACAGACAGGTAAAGAGACAGAGTAACAGAGAGAGATAGAGGGAGAGGGAGAGAGAGAGAGAAAGAGAAGAGAGAGAGAGAGAGAAACAGAAATAGGGAGATAGATACACTGTGATCGATCATGAAACATTTTTTCTTCTTTTCTTTCGATTGTATAAACGGAATGAATTATTATCCACAACGGATGCTTCCATTTCTTAGGAAGAAAAAAAATCCCGGGCCAATATTAAAGATTCGATAACAAGTAATCATGGCCGTTCCGCCATGAATCTAAATGAATCATTGACTTTAGAGCGGGAACGATTTTCGTGCGCTTCTTGCATAACACTCACTTTGCTTAAAGCAACGCGATGTCGTGCGTGAAGAAATTACGTCGAAGCGCCAAGGAGATTGTAAATCTTGCCGACCGGCCTCGCCCTCGGTGTCCGGGACAGCTTCTCATGTCGTCTCAGTTACAGTTTGCTCGAGTATCATCATCTCTTCCAGCATCAGAAACGTTATTTCTTTTTTGTTTTCCCCATCTTGCCAAGGTTCCTTCTTGGGTTCACCGTCATTTTTCTTTCTCTCGCGTGTCGGAAGAAGCCTCGTCGGATCATGAGTAAATGAAAAATGTTACAAAGAAAGGTTTCGATTCCTTCCTTTACCGGGAATATTTGTTAAAATCTAGCATTCCCAGTCGGTAACTGAAATTGAACTCGGTTCCCAGTTTTCGTTCTTGTCAGTCGCCTGGGCCTTTAGAATACACCGACGTCACATATACAGAGAGGTTTGCATTTCGCATAGCGATAATACCATTGAAAAAGGTATGAATCCAAATACCTCCTCCAGCTATGGGTAAATATTAAGACAGACTTAGCTCTTTAACTGTGGCTAGGAAAACTCTTAATTTAGACTTGTTAAACTCCCCTAAAAAACTGACTTGCTCGCCCTGAGGGTTTGGCATATATATATATATATATATATATATATATATATATATTATATTGTGTGTGTGTGTGTGTGTGTGTGTGTGTGTGAGTGAATAAAAAGGCTTATCCATGGTTATCGTGATTATGGACCATTTCCACTCGTGAGTATCTGGGGCCCACGAGCTTTGTCAGACCACGTTTATTTTATTTAGATAGGCAAATGCCAAACTCAGTTTACATTTATACATTTCTCCCCGCCTAGAATCACCTTGTACCAGAAACTTGGTACCCCAACAAAGAATATATATATATATGAAGGGATGTATGTGTGTACGGAGGTAAGACTCCCCTACAATAGTACCACTTTTTTGTCGTAGGTGCAATCAATAATGCTTAAGTACGGAATCCTGGTGGCTAAGCAGTCCATAACATGCAACACTCCACTTTGGCACTTACTTAGGCTAGATGGCAGTCAGAGAGGCCCCTTCAGATTAATTGACTTGTCAAATCAAGCCCACGTACCTGTGTAATTTTACCAACCCTATTGCCCTTATTGAAAACCCTAACCCTTTTAACATCGGCATGAAATAACTCAGATTTGACATACCGTAACCAACCAACCAACCAACCAAATATTGCTTTCGTGCTAGAAGGTGGTAGCAGAGGGTCTTATCGTTCTGGCTGATGTGAAACTGCATTTCCTGTCAGGTTCCCAATTCTGGAGCTCTGGGGAATATAGAGTACCTCTTATCGCCATTACTCCTAGATCCACCTTGACCGAGTAGTAGCATCTATTAAGGTCCCATCTATAGGTTAAATAGATCTTAAAAAATGAGTTCTACAAAATACACCAGAAAAGCAATATTGATTACCAGCTGTTGTGTCGCAATTTGTTTGAAAACAAATTATTTACCTATAAACCAGGGTGCGGATAAGTACACCCGTTTGTTTAAGTGGAACAAAATTAAAGCCTTTTGATTTCCTTATTTTTTAGAACATGTTAATAGATTTAATATAATAATTAACAAAATTGATATAATGCTTATTCGCTTTAATAATGTTCCAATATAAATGAAATCAAACCAAATTTAAGAAAAAAAAGTTACAAAATATATAAAGTTTTAGAATTTAGTCATTTATTTGAGATGCTCAAAATGTTCCCCTTCATGTTCCATACAATTCTGAACTCTACCAGCAACACTTTTACAAACTTTTTGACACATTTCAATGGTAATTTCACGAAATTTATCGGAAATTGCATTCTTTTGATTCTGGAATTGTTTTCGGCTTAAGATTGTAAACCCTGATCTTTCAATACACCCCACAAAAAAAGTCCGGTGGTGTTAGGTCTGGTGAACGTGATGCCCTTCAGTTGGTCCTCTTCGTCCTATCCTTCTACCTTCAAAATTTATACATTATAAGATATGAAAAAAGAGCGTTAATTATGCCGCACCCCGTATTTCCATACAAATCATATATACAAAAAGAATTTAGCATTAAATAACCCAAAGGAACTTGATATGCCATTAAAGAAAACCAAATCAAACCCTTTTTCGTTCATTTGAGCTGATATAAATGAAGCAATTTAAGGAAGAATAGTGGCTGGTTGTTTTTAGCTTGAATAGTTGGTTTTACGGCATGTCAACCCTGGGTTATTTTATGCCGAAGACTATTATATTCATTATAGTTGGGTATTCATTTTTTTAAAACACATTTTTAAACCTCATTTTTTAATCTAATTAACCCATAGACGTGACCTTAACAGGTACTATCACTTCGGGCCAGAGTGGCCATGAATTAAAAATCCAAAATCAAAAATCCACAAAGCTCAAGAACTGTAACCTCACCACTAGATGTAGTTTAGACTTAACTATATTATTTTACATTTATTGAAAAACAAACTTTTTGTCCGAAATTCACTGTTTGATTCTGTCAGTATGAAGGAAAAGCATGCCCTATATATATATATTATAATATATATATATATATATATATATATATATATGTGTGTGTGTGTGTGTGTGGTGTGTAATATAATGAAAAAAATTGAAAAACACACATAAACGAGTAATGTTTATTTCGCCTACGCTGCAGTGTTTTGATCTGTTTCAATAGATTTCATCAGGGCTTTTGTTAGTTTGAGGGAAAAAATAGAAAAAATATCATAGAAAAAAAGAAATCTTCGAGACCCTTTTGTTTGGTGTGTGATATTTTTATATTTTTGTGTGTGATGGTTTTATAGTTTTTCCTCAAATTAAAAGAAAGCCCTGATGAAGATCTATTGAAACAGATCGAAACACTGCAGCGTAGGCGAAATAAACATTACTCGTTTATAAACTTGTGTTTTTTTCAATTTTTTCATAATATTCAATACTGTTTGGATTCACCTCCAGTTTTTTCCTCACACACACACACACACACACACACACACACAACACCTATATATATATATATATATATATATATATATATATATATTAGGAATAAAAATACTTTTCTTCTTTTAAGCTTCAGTTTCCTGGAAGTTTTAGTATTGTCTTGTGTCTATCTTGTTTGAGTGTCATAGGTTGTCCTTCGTTACAAATATTATCATCTTCTTTATTTGTCTCTATTCACTTTCTACGTGGAAATGCCATTTATCACGAACGTAGCACACGTCTTCGATATGAAATTACTGACAGTCGGAATATGAAACCTTTCTCTTATCATCGAGAAGGTCTTTTTTCTATCTTGTTTCTCTCAGTTTCTCTTCTCAACTCTACACTCATTTGCAAACAGATTTTACAGATTAGAGGTGCTCGTTTTCATCCAAAAAATGGACCTCATTTTGGGTCCTTTCTTACACATGTGGACCTTGGAGTAATAGTGATGAGGGGTAATCCCTACTTACCAGAGCTCCAAAATTGAAAATTCACCACTAGATGCAGTTTAACGTCATACCTCAGCCACCATCTTCAAGCACATTTATGATAAAGAGGGTTGGGTCCTGCCATAAGGACAAAAGTGCTGGGAGAATCATATAGTTACTAGGACTAGACTTGACCAGCCAATTGATCGGGGAGGGGGCCTAAGTAAGAGCCAAAGTGGACTACTCAGCCACTAGGATTCTGTCCTTAATCATCACGAGTTGCCAACCTAAGGTGACCCGATTGAGGGGATTTTACCCCACTCCAGATGTGCAATCCGTGTATTGCACAACCCTAGCAGACAGAGAGTCTATTTTCGTATCCCAGCGAAAAGTACATACCTAATGTTAATTAACAAAAGGAAAATAACCTGTATTATTTGGATTTTACGGACTGCTAACAAACATAGAATAGAGACACAGACAAAGTGAGATGACAAGAAGAATGAGTGAGGAGCTGGGTGCTGGCCGATATCAAATAGAATCAAGAACCAAATAGGAGTGAGGATTCGGGCACTGGCCAATATTGAAGAGTATCAAGAATCAAATAGAAGAACAAGTGAGGAACTGGGAGACAAAAGAGGTGGAAAAGAGGGAGAGAGACAATAGAGAGGGGGAAAAGGGAAGAGATATGAGGAAGAGGGAGAGAG
This sequence comes from Doryteuthis pealeii, assembly GCA_023376005.1. Lineage (NCBI taxonomy): Eukaryota > Metazoa > Mollusca > Cephalopoda > Myopsida > Loliginidae > Doryteuthis > Doryteuthis pealeii. The sequence goes on along the minus strand of CM042159.1, from coordinate 759,958 downwards.
CCAAAAGGCACAAGAGGAGAGGAAGGAGATAAAAGAGAAAGAAAAAAGAGTATTAAAAAGCCAATATTTTTATATACACAACGTTTCGGCTGATGTATCATCCAGCATTCTTCATGTGCTACTTGTTGAACTTGGAACCCTTCTCGTCGAACTCGGGAATCTTTTCTGTCGAACTCAAGAGCCTTTAGGTGGTAAAGGAAGCCTTCAAAACGAACCATTATTCAGTCCACCTGGATAGACGGTTCTCATTCCGCTAACCATGACTGGGTACAAGTGTTAAGCTATGTTAAGTATTCTACGTTATTATCACTCATGGTTGTCACTTAGAACTGTATTAATTCAACCATTATATCCGGTGCGCCATGATTCGATGAGAAGGTTCCCGAGTTCGACAAGAAACACCAAGATAAGCCCGGAGGGCAAATTTTCCGAAACGTTGTGTATATAACAATAAATAGTATATAATTTGATTTGCCAATGTAAAATCCGTTAGTTCATATTTTCAGACACCGAGTGAACTTAAGTTCATTCTAAATCCTTTCCTTTGCTTTTGTTTTCATTTGAGGTTTGACGTTTGTTCTGGAATACAAAAAGATAATGAGTTCGATTCTCACTGAGTGCCTCATAATACATGCTTGCGCTAAACTAAGCTAATTTTAGCAAATGATTATAATTACATTCATGTCATGGGAAATGGACACGTCGCCCCGAGTTCAAATCCTGGATGTGGTAATTGCATTTCACTTACCGCTAATACCCCTGGGAAAGGTATGGATCCTACTCTCCCTCCAGCTATGGATAAATAGTAGGACAGACTGGGCTCTTCAACCTTGGTTAGGCAACCGGTCTAGGAGAAGGAAAACTCTGAAATCAAATTAGTTGAACTACGCTTAATAAATTGACCTTGTGTCGCATCCTGCTCGTACGGAGGGGTTGGTAAATATATAATAATTACATTCATTTTCTTGTCACGGCACTTAATTCCGTAGTGATTATTAATCACATAGATGGAAGAGCAGAGAACAAAATTTCTAGATCAAAATTCGGCTAATGGCTCTGTGTCAGTCTAATATTAAGCAAGCGGGGGGGGGGGGTCGGGATTGATTTCGGAGAGATTAAGGAGTATCGTCTCATAATGGACGACATTGTTTGGCATTAGGGTGCGGGATTCAGTTTCCTGTTTCGGGTAAGATTGTGCGGGTGCTGAGGATGATGGATGAGTAACTTGAAACAAGATAGCCATAACCTTTGACCTTCAACAAAAATAAACGTTGGGTAATTACAACACCCACAACGCGAGATGATTTAAGCATCTTCTATCATCAAACATATGTAAATACTCGAAACTATTGGGAATATAAGTAGACTTGATTTATATATATATATATATATATATATATATATATATATATATATATATATATATATATATATATTACTATAGTGTGGATTGTCACTGTTTCAGCTTTTACTGGAACGCAGTATTATTGGTAGAGTGCTCAATATAAAATAGAGCTGTTATATAATATAATATAATAAATAAATATATAAAGGTTATAAAATATATAATATAAATAATATAATATATATATATATATATATATATATATAATAGATAGATAGATAGATAGATAGATAGACAGATAGATAGATAGATAGATAGATAGATAATAATATTATAATATAATATATATATATAGATATAATATATATAATATAATAAATAACTAACTTCGGGAGCATAAGAACTATATAGTCTTCCGAGACTGCAATGAAAAAAGAGAAAAAAGTTTACCGAGACATACTATGTTCTAGTATACAACAATGTGATAACATTTTTTAAATCTATTCATTTTAAGTTTTTTTTAATGTCCACGTTTCATACCCGTAAATGAAAGGAAAAATATTTTTTGATATATTTTCCATCAGCTTCCCTACAAATTAATTTTGATTTCATTCTAAAATTAAGCTCGGATTTTTCAGTGGGTGGAGCGAGGAATTTAATTTTAGAAATCATTGTTTTTTCTTGTCACAGTCTGCTGCTCTGACAAATGTGTAATAGTGGACAAGAGCGTTTTTGCCACCGACTTTTTTTTTCTTTTTTTTTTTTTTTTTTTTTTTTTTTTTGTAAGTTCAGCTCTAGCGTTAGAGAAAGGGCCGAATACCGAAATTTTTAGTTTTGGTTTATTCCATTTAATGCCATATCAACTTCTTTAATGCCGAATTCTTTTCATTTGTAAATGATTGATTTTAATTATAACTACTTAAATTTAGTTTAGTTTGGTTTGGATTTAGTTGTTTAACGGCATTTCAACTTCCCCTGTGTTATTTAATGCCAACATTTGATTCAGTTGTAAATATTTGATTACAATCGTATCTATTTATATTTGACTTAGTTCAGTTGTGGTTTAGTTGTTTAATGGCATATCAACTCCTTATGGGGTTATTTAATGCCGAAATAGGATTAATTTGTAAATATTTGATTATAAACATAATTATGTATTCAATATTCCATTGCAATTATCAAACGCACTTTTTTTTATTTTCCCTAATCATTTTTCTGCAGACAATTATATGGTATCAAGTATTCCTATCTAATACAATCTAATACAAATCATTTCTTAGCAGACTAATTTTGACCATGCGTCGAACGCTAACGGGTACTACCACATTAGTGTTCTGTGTTTAAACATCTAACTGTATACATCGATAAATTTTGTTTTCATTTTTTTATTATATTGTTTGGAAGAGATGTACTTGACCCATAGATGGGACCCAAATAGATACTAGCACTATGGAACGGAGTAGAATGGAAGTAATGTATTTATATATTTATTTGTTATGCCTCCTTGGGCATCTCCCTTCTTTTTCTATCTTCTAACATCAGCTTTTTCCAATAAAAGAGAAAAGAGAATCTTTGAACAGAACATATACAATATCTATATATATAAATAAAATTCTGTTAATTAATTCATCCAATAGATCCCAAAAATGCCCTCTTGAATTCTTCTTATTATTATTTTTCTGAAATTATCCAAATGATTATTAACATTCTGTACGTTACTGCTGGGATTTTCTTTTGATAGTGAGGCTATTAGTTCCAAAAATATATATTACCCTTTAAGCCAAAAAGATCCAATTTGGTTGATAGACATAGTTTTTTTAAAGTCTTCTTTGACGGTAACGTTCCATTTCGAGGAGAAATATCGAAACAATGTCTACTATGATGATTCTGTGCAAATTATTTGTATTGGATAAAAATACTTGAAAACCTGAAATTGCATACAAATTATAATATATATATATATATATTATATAATATATATATATATATATTATAAATATATAGTTCAATGAGAAATCAAAACAATAAAAGTTTTTGCTTTTTATTTATTCAATTACGGGAACGGTATACTATATATATATATATATATATATATATATATATATAATATATATATATATATATATACAGGTTTCGTTGAATTGAACAGACAATTCCTGTCTGATAAGTCATTCGTTGATCCGTTCTAATCTTCGGGCCATCCTTCTGGTGTCAGGGTGGAACTGGTATACCAGTCCACCGAATCTTTCGTCACTAGCGCTTTCGGCAATACACTTTGCCATCCTCAGGTGGGAAACGATGGAATAGTTTTCATGTCTCGTTTTTAACGAGAACGAGTAGAAGCAAGAAATTAGTGGGAGGTAATATCCATTTGGTAGTGGAGGTTTTTGGAATGGTAGTAGTTTGAACAAAGCAGTGGTGATTTTTTTGGAGGGGGGGGGGGCACAGGTTGTGATATATATAATATATGAGGGTAAGTAAACAAACACAAGTGTGTTTTTATTTTTATTATGGCTTTAAACCGACAATTTCTGGAGGATATGTGCTTAATTCAAGTCATACCTAATTTTGAAAATTAATTAGTTTAATTAATTTAATTAATGAATTTAGGCGGGCATATATGTTCAAATGTAAGGCTAAACAAGTCGAGAAAATGTCAATCCCTGAATGTGCATTTCGACCTATTAGGTCTCATCAGCAAGGTTATAGACATGGGAGATTGCTCCGTGTGTGACTCGATTGTGGGATGGACAGCTAGTGTAACGGTTAGAGACTTCGCCTGTCAGCTTGACAGTCGAGGTTTCGAGTCACACACGGAGCAGTCTTCCATGTCTATAACCTTGCTGATGAGACCTAATAGGTCGAAATGTACATTCCGGGATTGACATTTTCTCGACTTGTTTAGCCTTACATTTGAACATATATACCCGCCTAAATTCATTAATTATTAACTAATTAATTTTCAAAATTAGGTATGACTTCAATTAAACACATATCCTCAAATATACATATATATATATATATACCAACCCCTCTGCACGAGCAGGATGTGACACAAAGTCAATTTCTTAAGAGGAGTTTAATAGGTTTGAATTTAGAGTTTTTCTTCTCCTAGACTGGTTGCCTAGCCATGGTAAAAGAGCCCAGTATGCCCTGCTATTTACCCATAGTTGGAGGGAGAATTGGATTCATACCTTTCCCAAGGGTATTAGCGCCATGGGAAATGCAAACAGCTTCGTCCAGGAATTGAACTCGGGTCGACGAGTCCATTTCCTAATTTATAACAATTACACCACGCGCCTCCATAATTATTTGTTTTATATAGGAATACTTGAAGCCATATGACTGTGTGTCAATTATTTGTATTGATAATAGTTACTTCTAAAATATAATTGTTTACTTAAGATTATCATTATTAGTTAAAATGAAAATAAAATGCTTGTAGAAATGAATAAATAAATAAATTATCATATTTCGTATTAATTAACTCCAAAAATATTTGCATTCCATAAAACCAGCCACCCAAGCATTTTCGCTGATTTTTATTAAAGATTAAAACAAACAGTTTTTGATTAAAAAGAAAAATTCTATTGACCCTTTTATGGGGACTGAAGAGAGCGGCAAGTTCAAGTTGCCCCCCTCCACCCTCTCTCTCTCTCTCTCTCTCTTCTTTCTTTCTTTCTCTTTCTCTCACTCTTTCTCTCTCTTTCTTTTTTCTTTCTCTTTCTTTCTTTCTTTCTTTCTTTCTCTTCCACTCTCTCTCTCTTTCTCTCTCTTTCTTTCTTTCTTTCTCTTTCTCTCTCTCTTGTACTCTTTCTTTCTCTCTCTCTCTCTCTCACTCTCTCTCTCTTTCTTCTCTCGCTTCCCCTTTTCAACAAATAAGCGTTAATTAGACAAGTCAAGAGCGTAACCACCTAGACATAATTTCGCATTCTTAAAGTCTTCCTCATCAAAGGAAATTGATTTGATTGGATAAAATATTTCCATTTCCGGTCCCAGTTTAAAAAAAGAAGAATGTAAACATTTCTGGTCACTGGGGTTAAGCAACATATTAACTGGTCACTAACTAACGTAGTAATCGACTGACCTTAGGTTAGGAGGTATCTCGTCATAGTGTAACGCTTAAACACACAAGTCTCACCAAGTATTTATTAATAAGTTCCTTCCCTACAGGAAGCTCCATACTTGCGGCCTTGTGCCTAAATTTGGGCGCCTCGCATAGTTCTATTGTCAGCTAGACTAACAGACCATTGTTATTGAGTTTATCAAATTTATTATATGAATATTGTTTTTATAGCGGCAACTTCAAGTTATCCCCCACTCTCTCTCTCTCCTCTCTCTCTCTCTCTCTCTCTCTCTTCTTTCCTCTCTCTCTCTCTCTTTCTCTTTCTTTCTTTCTCCCTCTCTCTCTCCCTCTTCTCTTCTTTCTCTTTCTCCCTCTCTCTCTTTTCTTTCTTTTCTCTCTCTCTTCTCTTCCTTTCGCTTTCTCTCTCTCTTTTCTTCCTTTCTCTTTCTCTCTCTTTCTTTCTCTTCCTCTCTCTTTCTCTCACTCTTTCTTTCTTTTTTATCGATGAGACAATAGCAAAAAGTGACGAATATTCGAACACCCATTATTTTGCGTATATTCCTTTCTATTTTAGTAAAGTTCAATCTTACGATAATTCTATCAAACAAGAATTTAATCTATATTACTAAAATTCTATCTATCTATCTATCTATCTATCTATCTTAACATTTTCATCTATCATTCTGTCTCTCTGTCTCTCTCTATCTCTCTGTATTTCTTTGATTGCACGACGTGTAGGATATTTCGCGTATTAATGTGAATTTGGACAAATGTCAGAAAAATAGAATATAGAATACCATTTAGCGTTGTCAATGAGCAGTTTTGATTGGTCAGTTATTTTTGTGATAATGGAGAATGCAACCTAAATAACTAAGGGAATTTGGTTTGGTTTGGTTTGGTTTGTTTTACGGTAAATCAACCTCAGTGGGTCATTTAATGCCGATAAAGTTTTGAAATAAATCAATTCTTAATGGATAATACAATTTTTTTATAAATACATTTTTCTATTTAACTCATAGATGGGACCCTAACAGGTACTACCACTCCGGGTCAGAGTGGACCAGGGAGCAATGGTGATAAAGGGGTGCTCCACATTCCCCAAACCTCCAAAACTGAAACCTCACCATCAGATAGAGTTTAACGTCATTCTCAGGACATGTAGACCCGCAGCCACCGCCTTCTAGCATCCATATGATAAAAAGGGGTTGGGGCTTGCCATAAGGGCAATAGGGTTGGAAAAATCATATAGGTACTAGGGCTTGATGTGACCAGCCGATTGATCGGAGGGTGTCTCTCCGACCACCCGTCTAGCCCAAGATAGGGCCAAAGTGGAGTATTGCATATCATGAACTGCTCATCCACCTAGGCTCTATCCTTAAGCATCACGGGTCACCACCCACGGCCAACAGGTGGCCCCATTGGGGAAGTCTTACCCCTCTGCAGAGGAGCAGTCGGTGCATTCTAACGCCCCTGCCGACAGGGCGGACTAAGGAACATTGTGATATTGTGATTAAGTGAAAGTTACAGACAAAAGACAGAATCTCCATTATATCGTGAAAACCGACGTTTCTCATGTTTAAGAATTAAAACAAGACTTTGAAACGATTCCTATAAGCCATCAGATGCAGTGGTCTTAATCCCTCTACTGGGGATACAGTCGATGGATAGTCAGCCCCGCCAACGGGATGGTTCTTTCACATCTATATATTAATACTCGTGTTCCTTAAAAGTACGACCGTTATCATCTGGCAACACCCTCTAGTTAAAAATGAGAGCGTCCAAATCGTCCAAGATGCAAAAATGTAAATCCTGATCATCTGATGTTGCTTATCCACCGAATTTTTATTTCTTATGAGTGTGGCCACATCAGCTAAATAATGAACCATTACGTTTTTATCATAAAGAAAGAAAGGGGAGAAAAAGGACATGTGACACATAATAATATAATGAGAAAGAAAGAAAGAAAGAAAGAAAGAGGGTAGTGGAAAGATAGAGAGAGGGATGAGTGCACGTAAGCGATTACGCTAATCTGTTTCAATCGAACAAAATGAAACGATGAAAAGAAGGGGAGAAAGAAAGGAAAAGAGTGAGAGAGAGTTAAATCAAAATTATTATCCTTTTTATATATTGAACTATTTTGTAATAGCTCTTAAGTAAACGATGTAATAATTAAATTATCATCCTGCTAGTTGTAAATATTTCTGCTACTAGATTTCTCAAAGTGAGATGATAATAATTCGATGAACTAACTAACTAAAGATTTAGCTTAGTTGTAGCAAAAGGCAGCTTGCATAGAGCACCCAGTGAGACTCAAACTCAGTAGTGATGGATTGCTGCTCTACTTTGCTAACTATTACAACACGTGAGGTGAACCATCATAAATATATTTAGCCGTCTATGATACGGATGAATACTGCTAGTTTCTATCAGGGATTGTCTAGGGCAATTTTCTTTTGT
>CM042159.1:742090-747090 GCA_023376005.1 Doryteuthis pealeii | reverse complement strand
AACTTGTTTTCAAAAACAATGAGGACTGTCTAATGTTGCATGTTCAAATTTTGAGTGTATTTATTCTATGGTATGACGATTTTGGGTAATGTGACGTAAGCAGTGACGTAATTTTTGTTACAGACAAAAACCGGAAGCGAATCAATATATATATATATATATATATATATATATATATATATATATATATACAAATATTAGATATTATGGATTTAATATCTCATTACTATTAGTTTCATGCTGACTATAATCATCAGACGAGGCTGTCAAAATGGTAAGATTTGGATATTTAAAAATACGGTGGTTTGTTTAGCGTTTATATAAACGTGAAGCGTGTTCATGCGATGGAATGTTATACCGCTAAAGTTATTTTTAAACTGTGGCTTGTTTGGCGTTTATATATATATATATATATATATATATATATATATATATTATATATATATATATATACAAAAGGACAGCATCATGGCATAGTGTGGCGCACAAGGGTTAATATATCATTAAACAAAATAACCAACAAACTAACATGAAAATTACTTCGAATTAACGCACAAAGTCAATGAAGATTATTTCTACTAATTTAATTATATACATGAAGTTAAACAAAACACACACAAATATATATATATAGATATATATATATTCATACACGCACACACACACACACACACACACACACATTTATATATATATGAATGAATGACCAAATAAAATGTTTAACTTTTATTTATTTACATGGAAACAATATCTATATATAACTACAGTGTATGATTAACACTATCTCACTTGATGAGACAGTAGTAAGCCAATATATATAGTATTATTAGAAGAGTGCTCAATAAATGTAATAGAGCAATATATATATATATATGTGTGTGTGTGTGTGTGTGTGTGTGTGTGTTTACTAGCTACGGGTAAATATGGGGTAGGTTGGGTTCTTTAGCTTTAGTAAGGCAACAAAACTAAAGGGTTGTTTGATTTTAAGGCATAACAACCCATCTAGGGTATGTTTATGTCTAGAGATTAGGGAATCGCTTTTATTGTACACAGACATTTACGTTTTTCATGTAGTGGTTTGAGTTTTTTGTGTTTTGCACACAACTCTAGTGTATATGAATAATTTTCAAACAGATGTATTTGACCCATAGATCGGTCGCTAACAGATACTACCACTCCAGATCTGAGTGAAACTGAATAATTCGGATAAAGCGGTACCCTGTATTCTCCTCCCAGATGGAGGCGCCTGGTCTAATGGTTAGCGTCATAGGAAATAGTCTCGTCAACCCGAGTTCAATTCCTGGACGAAGCTGTTTGCGTTTCACATAGCGCTCATACCCTTGTGAAAGGTATGAATCCAATTCTCCATCCAGGTATGGGTAAATAGCAGGGCGGACTGGGCTCTTTAATCATGGCTAGCTAACCAGTTTAGGAGAAGGAAAACTCTGAATTCAAAACCTGTTAAACTCCGCTTAGAAATTGACCTTGTGCGGAGGGGTTGGTAAATAAATATATTATCCTTCCTATATATATATATATATATATATATATATATATATATATATATATCCATATGTCTTTATATGCACATAAAGTCTTATGCATTTTTGTTTGCCAGGTTTTAGCTGAAAAAGAACGCGGCCGCCTTTAACCGGCGGATTTAATGGGTGTATTTTGTTTTGTCCTTTTCGTCGGAGGATTATGACAGCGCCTATGCAAATTATACCCACAGATAAACTGGATATAAAGAGTTCGAATTGTTCATTTCAACAGGGGTAACTTATTCAGTGAGGACAGAGCCCTTACTAATGACCATTTTATATTAATCATGTATGTTTTATTTCAGTTTTCATTTCATTTTTACTTGTAAATAAAATTAAATCATTTCCCCTTCTTCACAATATGTAAATATGGGATTAGTTTGAACCCCCATTGAGAAACTGGTCTCATTTCGTGGCTGTAATGCATGGGCTTTTCAGAATAAAATCCTGCTTATGGTGAAAGGGGTTGAATGAAAGGACGTGTTGCATTTAAAAAAAATATTTTTCTGATCTACCGCCAGGCCGAAATAACACGGGGGCTTTTTAACATATAAATGTTTACTCGCTATTCAGTAGTAATGGATCTGCGAGAGTAGCAGATGTTTAATAATCTTCACGAACACTTTTATAATTTCGCTAACGCTGTGTAAAAGATTGCGCTGTGAACATTCGCATCAACATACATGGTAAATAATGTTTAATAATAACGTTGACGGTAATATCATATTTAAGTCTGTCACATACGCGGATAGGTAAGCGTAAGAAAGTTTACGATGATTTCGAGGTAATTGTGGTTGCCGGTGTGTTGGTAAAAATAATTAGGTAAAATAAGTCGGGCAATAAAACTGGTAAAGCCGGGGTTAAAACAAAATGGCGTAGTAGGGGGTCTGATAATGAGTGTTCGTTAAAGCCTTTTACGATTTTGTAGCGTTTGGTCCTGCGCCTTTTATATATATATATATATATATATATATATATATATATATATATATCTTTGTATGCGTGTGTGTACATATATATATATATATATATTATATATATATATATATACATATATATGTATATCTTTGTATGCGTGTGTGTACATATATATATATATGTGTGTGTGTGTGTGTGTGTGTGTGTGAGTGTGTGTATGTATTATATATTTATATATATATCAGCCAAACTATCCGAGTAAGACGGACAAGACACGCGGGACACTGCTGGAGAAGCAAGGAGGAACTCATAAGCGACGTCCTCCTGTGGAAGCCAGCACATGGGCACACCAGTGTGGGCCGACCAGCAAAGACGTACATTGATCAGTTCTGTGCGGATACAGGATGCTGCATAGAGGACCTCCCGTGAATGATGAGCGATAGGGACGGATGGAAAGAGTTTGTCATGGATATCCGTGCTGACAGCGCGACATGATGATGATGATGATATATATATATTATGAATATATATACACATTTATGAATGCATATATATGTATATATATGTGCGTGCGTGTGTACGTGTATATATATATGTGTGTGTATATATATGCATGTGTGTGTATATATGTGTCTGTTTGAATATATATACGTTTATAAATGTATATATATATATTTAAATGTATAAATACATTTACAAATCTATAGATATATATATATGTATATTTATAAATGCGAATATATATGTAAGTATACATATATATATGCATACATGTACATTTATAAATATATGTGTGTAGGTATATATTTACATGTATATATATATATGTACATACGTGTGTGTGTATATATATATATATATATATATACTTAAATCTATATATGTATATATATGTAAATATACACATTCATAAATCTATATATATATATGCATATATACACATATATGTATATACATTGATAACTTTATCTATGTATATATATGCATATATATATATATATATATATATATATATATGCATATATATACATTTATAAATGCATATACATGTTTATATATGTATATATACATATATGTATATATATGCATATGTATACACATTTATAAATGTATGTAAATATATATACAGGTGTGTGTGTGTGTGTGTGTGTGTGTGTGTGTGTGTGTGTGTGTGTGTGTGTGTGTGTGTGTGTGTGTGTGTGTGTGTGTGTGTGTGTCTGTGTAAAAAGTTCAACTGCGAGAAATGTTATTACAAATTTCTTTACCTTTCCTCAAGCAGTGCAAAATCTTCTTAATAGTATCAACTGACCAAAATGAACAGAAAATATTTTTTGCTGACCAAAAAAAAAAAAGAAAAGAAAACGAAAAAGAAAAGAAAAGAAAAAGAAAAAAGAAAAAAAAAGAAAAAGAAAAAACCCGAAAAACCCCGATGAAACAACTAACGATAATAATGCCATTACGTTTACTTGAAATTCGCGGGTTTCAGTCAACGAAGTAAGAGAAAGGTTTAATTTCGAAAAAAAAAAGGTAAATGAATAAATAAATAAATAGTAAAGGGAGATAATTAGAAGAAAGCTAGAAGAAAATAGATTTAGAAACGATCAAGAGACGGAGGGGGGGGGGAGAAATCCACGCGCCTTTTTTTTTAATAGCACAACAAATAAATCAAACAAAATATTTGGATTTAGCCAAAGATGCTGTGTAACGATTTTCTGGGTTCTCGTTTTTCACACATAATTTAAATGTCAAGGTTTATTGACGAATATATTTTTATGAGATTAAAAAGAAAGAAAAAAAGAAAAGAAAAAGATTTTATTAGCATTTTGAAGTGCAAATCCGTTTCCACCTTTCTTTTAGCTCAATTTGATGCTGGGGGGTCCCCGAGGCGTAGTTGCTAATTTGCTGGATTAAAACATCGGAGAATGCGAGTTCGAACTCCAGTCGCGCTACTACGTTAACTTTCGGGCTAATTTCTCTGTAAAATGGTACCTCGTCCCATCGGGGCTAGCAAGCTGGTCTCAGAGATCAATAACAACGTAATAGCGGTTTCGATCCTCGCTTGTCTTATACTTGTGATCTTGTGTCACATCCTACCTGTGGCGAACGGGTACGATGTCCTAGAGCGATTGTTATTAAGCTAGTCTTGCAGATCCATTATTACTGAATAGCAAGTAGGATCCTTGCTTGATGTCTCATACTTGTCATCTAGTGTCACATCCTATCTGTAGCAAATGAGTTCATACTTCTGATATTCATCGCTGGACACCATCTTTTGTTCGGTTGATTTTGGGGGTGGGGGGACCTTATCATCAAGCTAGCTAGTGGACCATTGATAGTGTTTTCGATTCTCACTGGGTGTCTCATTTTTCTGATATCGCTGGCCACCATCTTTTGTTGGGCTGAGTGTGTTTGGGGGGGTGGGACCTTATCATGCAGCAGGATGCCCACTCTGATGCGGTGGCCCTGGCCTCTTTTGACGAGCAACTTACCTCGTTATGCCCAGTGTTTCGTACGATCTGCTTGATTCCAGTGCCTTCAACT
>CM042159.1:732090-734590 GCA_023376005.1 Doryteuthis pealeii | reverse complement strand
CACACTCTCTCTCTCTCTCTCTCTCTCTCTCTCTCATCGTGCCAATTCTACACCCACAAAGCCTCCCCCACACAAGGCCCCACTTGCAGGAAATGCTTTATAACGAATAATGCGTGCTTTAAGCGGGTGTGCGGGTGGGTGAATATCTCCTCATGGCATTACTTAATTGCCACTAGCACTATAGAACTCTTCTTACAAATAAAACACAATCTGATTATATATATATATATATATATATATATATATATATATATATATGTTGTATATACATATATATCTATAATATATATATTTGGGGGATTTAATGCAAAGCATTAGTAAAGTGTGAAATAAATGAGAAACTTAATTGGATGTTATGTACTAAGTTCCTTTTTATTTCATCAAATAGTTCGAGAGACTGACCTCTCTTTTACAAGGATTTTTAAGATTGGTTGACTACAGTTGTCACTGGCGTTTTTATTGGTTATGGGGTGTCTATTTTTCGACCTACCTTTGAACTTCAGCTGCCCTCTTGATTGGTGAGGTTGGAATTGGCTGGAGTCAGGGGTGTTGCTTTGCTTTTGTTGGACTGCTTTTGATGTTCAGCTGTCTTCGCTGCCCTCTTCATTGGCGGGTTAGGATTGGCTGGAGTGAGTGTAGGTATATAAGTCATTGGTGCGGCGGAATTGAAATAGTTGTCAGCGTTTAAGTTACCTAGATCTTGAACATATAGCCTATTATATTATCAATATATATGTACTTGAAAATTAACACATTAAAGAATAACCAATCAAAAGTAAAGAAACAAATAAAGAACAACATTTCAAACAATAAAATTATGAATATTTGTGGGTTTTTCATACTTTTATACTTACATATCATCGGATTTATTTCTATTTTCATTAGTCACACACACACACACACACACACACACACACGGCCCCCATATATATATATATATATATATATATATATATATATATATATATATATATATATATATATTCTATAAAAAAAGAAGGTTCGCAAAAAGGATTTTTTTTAAATTATCATTATCTTACATATGTGCCACGTGTTTCGGATCTTCTGCTATCTTCTTCAGCATTAATTAACCATATTTTGGCAGAATATTAATATTTCTGATATTTGATAAGTTGTGTGTGTAACTTAATTTTTGTTTATAACAAATTTAAAAAAAAAACATAATCCATTTTGCGAACCTTCTTTTTTATAGAATATTTAATTTTCTCCTGTTGGGCCCATAACAACACTTTAATATATATATATATATAATATATATATATATATATTATATATATATATATATATATATATATATACGAGGGTGATTTTCTTCATTTCATGTGAAATTTCTTTAAATAAAACTAAGGCCTACATTGAGACTCTAACGAGGCTCAGAGCAAGAATCCGACGAGTAAGACCCAACTTGTAAATCGACAATATCCTTCTTACGCTTGACAACGATCGACCACACACAAGCATCAAGACAAGGGAGAAAATCACCTCATTCGGGTGGACAACTTTACCCCATCCTTTATACTCACAAGATTTAACGCCTACAGACTACCATCTCTACGGCCCCATGAAAGAGGAAGCAGTATTCAAGTTTTGAGAATGTGAAATGTGAAGAAGTGGCTCAAAGAACAGTCAACAGAATTTTACGGGACAGAGATACATGCTCTCATTCGAAGGTGGAACATTGCTACTGAGAGAAACGGTGACTATGTGGAGAATTAGGGATGTGATCCAGAAATGACCAGTTTCATATACGTGTTCCTGTGTTGGTAAGTATACCTGTCCTAAACAAAATGGCATTACTTTTTGACTCACCCTCGTAAAAAGGACTCAGATATTTGACCGTACTCATGAGGCACCACACAAAGAAATCCAGTCTGTTCCACAAACTAGATTATTTCAGCAACAATGACTCAGCTGTTTGACCACCTTGTCGGCTAGGGCGTTAGAATGCACCGACTGCACCGATGCAGTGGGGTAAGACTCCCCCGATGGGGCCACCTGTTCGCCGTGGTTAGAGACCCGTGATGCATAAGGATAGAACCCAGGTGGATGAGCAGTTCATGACTTGCAATACTCCACTTTGGTCCTATATTGGGCTAGACCGTCGGTCGGAGAGGCCCCCTCCGATCAATCGGCTGGTCACGTCAAGCCCTAGAACCTATATGATTTTCGCAACCCTATTGCCCTTATGGCAAGCTCCAAACTCTTTTTATCATATGGGTGCTGGGAGGCGGTGACTGAGGGTCTACATGTCCTGGGAATGACGTTAAACTCTATCCGATGGTGAGGTTCCAGTTTAGGAGGTTTGGGGAATGTGGAGCACCCCTTCATCACCATTGCTCCCTGGTCCACTCTGACCCGGAGTGATAGTACCTTATAGGGTCCCATCTATGGGTTGAATAGAAAAACATGAGTTGATAAATAAAATTGTATTATGCATTAAGAATGAATTTATTTCACAACGTTTTCGGCATTAAATGAC
>CM042159.1:722090-729590 GCA_023376005.1 Doryteuthis pealeii | reverse complement strand
CATAGAAGGGTTGTTCAGAAAGTATCGAGACTGAACCCATATTTATCAAGAGAGAAATGAACACGAAATGAAACGTTGATATTTCCTCAATAAAGGAAAACTGGCCATAGGATTTCAGCTGAATGAGGCACTGCACGTATAACTATGCTAGACTAAGATTTGACGTTAGTTCTTCTTGTTATATGGTGAGCTTTCATTAAACAAAACTAAAGTCTGTGCAATTATATTTTGTCTCTCGCGAAATCATAAGTATACAAAATGCCACCTTATCACGTGTTCCCTTGATTCTCATCCGTAAACTTACAGCACACTGCTTGAAAATCGTGTGAGGGGCCCAAAGGCTTAATCACCAAGTTTTAATTCAAGCCTCCTTCCCAACTGAATCAGCTCATGTGTAAACCCGTCTCTTATTGCCACCCATCAAACTCTGTGAGGTACTTGCCACCTTTAATCTCTGTTAATAAAGTTGTACTTTTCTCGTTCAGTCTTTCTATGTCCTTCTCTCTCTCTCTCTGTCTCTCTGTCTCTTCGTCTCTTTCCGGATACATGTTTATGATAAGCAAAGACTTGTGAACCTCTACGAATTAGACGGTTTAATTAGAAACAGTGACAAGGGTTAAAGATTAAACAAGACGCCAATTCTTTATTTATGAGGTACAGTATCACCCATAAATAAATATAAATATTTCCTATTCCTTCCACACGGACGCGATGTGAACCAATGTCGATTTTTAAAGAGAGTTTAATTGGTTTGAATTCAGAATTTCCTTCTGGTTGCCATACTATGGTTAATGAACTCAGTCTGCCCTACTATTTACCCATAACTGGAGGGAGGATAATTTTCTTAAACTATTGTCCTCATTTTGATAGTTATATATATTTGCTCAATCCCTCTGTAAAAGCAGGATGTGACACAAGGTCACTTTTTAAATAGAGTTTAACAGGTCTGAATTCAGAGTTTTCTTTCTCTTAGACCGCTAGCCATTAAATAGATAAAGAATGAATTAAAATGTGTTTTTAAAAATAGTTTTTTAAAATTGAATACCCAAGAAGAATGAACAAAACAAAAATCTTTTCGTTATACATCTTTTCCAATACTCTTTAACCCTTGTTAGGCAACCAGTCTGAAGGAAGGAAAACACAATGAATTGAAACCTGTTAAACTCACATTGAACAATTGACCTTTTCTCATACCCAGCTCGTGTGGAGGGAGGGGTTGGTAATTATGTTTATAAAAAACGAGGTATAGAGGGACTACGAACAATTTTAAACTCAGTGGAGTAGGTGTGTTGATGTTGATGTTGATTCCCTATCAAAGAGCAAAATTCAACGCATTAGTGAAGCTAATCTACTTTACATATTTTGAATTAAAAGGAAATATCCTGATATCTACTATATGGGGTGACATCACAGTTGCAGTCGACGAGTAACTCTTTTCAGCTTAGTATTCGGTTTAGAAATATTATTATTATTATTATTATTATTATTATTATTATTATTATTATTATAAATGGATCATAATCACACATTTACGAATGAATTGAACTTTGGTATTAAATAACCCACGAGCAGTTTATATGCCATTAAACTAGCAAAAAATGTAATTATGGTAACACACGTTTATAAATTTATCAAATTACAACATTTAATAAACCACAAGGAGTTAATATGCCATTAAAAAATTAAACCATCTGATGATGATGATGATGATGATGATGATAAGGAGGAGGAGGAGGAGGAGGAGGAGGAGGAGGATATCAAACCGGAGATTATACACATTTTATCATCTCTACACTTTTATTTTCAAACTTTGTTGAGCTTTTCTCATTGATTTTTTTTTTTAGACTTTTAGGTTTAAAAATAAAATTGACAATTCAAAACACACTTTTTTTATACAAATGTTTAAAAGATATTCCGACCCAGAACGTGAGCGTTATTTGAACCTCTCGTGCGAAAACGGTTAAAATTTCCTCCTTGTTTCAATCAACAAAATATGTGCTCTGATTAAGACCGGTTTTATAAAGTGTCTTTTACAATCGTTTTAATTTTAATTTTAAAAGGATTTCAATTGAATTACACCCTTATAAACCTTACAGGTTGAAACAGATATATGTTAGCATAATATTCAATATCTATTTTTCTATTCATTTTCATCATAGATAGATAGATAGATAGACAGATAACGAAACTTTTTTCCACACATTTTTCAAATTCAACGCACACAAAACATCCATCATCTTTTAAACTCTTGTTTTCTTCTCAATTTCACAATCCTGATGAAGGTTTTAATTGTAAACCGAAATGTTCAAACATCGACTATAAATTTCCATCCACCATAACATCCCGTGTTTGTTTCTACATTTTCTGCACATACTGTAGGATTAATTTCCTCATCTTACTTCCATAGATAGATAGATAGATAGATAAATAGATAGATAGAACTTCCACTTACTTTAACCCTTTCTGGGCTACATTTTTTACAAGAAAATGATAATTTAACAAACCCACAACTTGAAAACCTTTTCATTCTCTTGATTTATTATGATATTATGGGAAAAATCTATTGACTCTCCAAATGAGTCGCAAGAAAGAAAAAAAGACGAGGCAAGTGGATAAGTTCAACAAAGTTCATATAATACTGTGAATAAACGCTAAAAGATATTCTTTTAGCAGTTATAGTCATACAAGAGGAACAAAGTTCAATTTATATAGAAACACTTATCTTTTTGTGGTCAATTTATCTTGTTTTGACTTTTCGTTGCAGTTTCACATTAGTTCAGGATTCTTGATTTAGTGTCTTCCCCCATGCACTGCTTAGAGGGGTTCAAACTATCCGCCCACATGCTAGTAGGGGGTAATCGGCTTCGACCTTCTTGCTTCTCCGGAATCTCACTTCTGAGTGCTTCTTCTCCCCTCCTTTTTGCGATTCTCACCTGATTTGGAATTATACCCATTTTTCGCATAATTGGAATCGTCCTTTAACATTTAATGAAAATAACCCATAGTTTTCATAAATCAAATGTGATATAAATGTTAGGAACGAGTTTTATATTAAAATCAACATAATAGAATATTCAACTAAAGTAGCATTCGGCATGGTGCTAAGAATTGGACTAAAATGCATATTGCATGTTATGAGGAAATTTACAATAGGCTGAACTCGCACAAAGGTGTCAAAATTAGGGTGACTCCGAAAAAACAGAACTCACAAATTTTGTAATAAAACTGTTAATTTTAACTATGGCGGTCTAGGGTTAGGGTTTAGGGTTAGAGTTAGGGTTAGGATCAGGATTAGGTTGGGGTTGGGGTCGGGATTTATGGTTAGTTTAATGGGAAAATGAATAAATAATTTGGGTTCTGTTTTTTCTGGGTCACCTGTATACCGGTGACCCAGAAAAAATAGAAACCACAAATTTTGTAATAAAACTGTTAATTTTAACTAGGGTGGGTAGGGTTCGGGGTTAGGGGTTAGGGTTCGGATTAGGGGTTAGGGTTAGGGTTGGTGTTGGGGTTTAAGGTTAGTTTAATGGGAAAATAAATAAATAATGTGGGTTCTGTTTTTTCTGGGTCATTCTAATTTTGACACCTTTGTGCAAATTCAGCCTTACAATAATAGCACATTTTATATAACAAGGCTTTAAGTATTCAAATATAGCTTCATAGGGCACACCGATAGGAATTTGACATTATATGCACACGGTTCGTCGATAGGAATTCGTCTGATGTTGCACATGGCACGGCGCTAGCAATTTGACTATAGATGCACACGACACGGCATTAGTAATTCGACAATATTTGCACACGGCACGGCGATCGGTATTCGACAATAAATACACAGAGTACGGCGCGAAGAATTCGACTTTTGTTGCACACAGTGCTAGCACTAAACATTCGTATGTAGTTACACACGCTGTGTCGCCCGCAATTCAACATATTTGCACACACCATGGTTCTTAGAATTCGACTATAGCTTAACAGTAAACGGCGATAAAGATTTGACTATAGCTTCATTCGGCACGCCGATAATAATTCGACAATAGTTGCGCACCACGGATCGGTGCAAGCAATTCATTTCTAGCTGCACACAGCATGGCGCTAGCTATATGACAATAGATGCACATGGCACGACATAAGAAATTCGACAATAGTTGCAACGGCACAATGATATATCTATTCGACTTTAATTGCACATGGTACGGCACTCAGTATTCGACTTTAATTGCACACGGCACTAGCACTACGCATTCATGTATAGTTAAATACGCTTTGTCGCTCGCAATTCAACCATATTTACACACACCATGGTGCCCAGAATTCGACTATAGCTTAACAAAATGCGACCATAGGAATTCGAGTATAATTGCGCACACCACGGTGCTAGAATTCGACTTTAGCTTCATACGGCACGCCGATAAGAATTTGACAATAGTTGCGCACGTCTTGGCGCTATCAGTTCGTCTATATATATTTACCAACCCCTCCGCACGAGCAGGATGCAACACAAAGTCAATTTCTTAAGCGGAGTTTAACAGGCTTGAATTCAGAATTTTCCTTCTCCTAGACCGGTTGCCTAACCAAGGTTAAAGAGGCCCAGTCTGCTCTACTATTTACGCATAGCTGGAGTGAGAGTAGGATTCACACCTTTCCTAAGGGTATTAGCGCTAAGTGAAATGCAATTACCACGTCTAGGATTTGAACTCGGGGCGACGAGTCCATTTCCCACGACTTTAATCATCACACTACCCGCTTCCTATTCGTCTATAGTTGCACACGGCACGGTGATATGTATTCGACTGTAATTGCACAGGTAACGGCACTCGGAGTTCGACTAGAGTTGCACACGGCACTAGCAATAAAAATTCGAGCATAGTTACACATGCTACGTCTTTTGCAATTGAACAATATTTCCCACACTCCACGGTGCTAAAAAATCGATGATAGATTCACACGGTACGGCAATAGGAATATGACATTAGTTGCTCATAGTTCGGCGCTAACAATTCGACTAGAGTTGCACAAGGTACGTCGATAGGAATTCGTCTAAAGTTGGACATGGCACATCAATGTTGATTTGACAATAATTGCACAGCAGTGAAAGGGTTAAGCGAGAAATTATGAAAGGTTTTAAAATATACACGATTTTATACACATGTACACCACGGCAAAATGTGTAAGGGTTGTGTATCGAATGTACGATAAATGTTCTCGTTTGACTAAACACTTCCGGTTACGAGTCTAGACTCGGCATTTTCTATCAAAGTGATTACATTCAAATCTCTGTGAATAAAATATTCTGTATTTCTTTTCTTTTTTCCCGTATTTCTTTGTCGCTTTTATTCTTTACTTTCTTTAGTATCACTTTCTCGTCTCATTTCCTCAGATCATTCTCTTTCATCTCCGTGTCTCTCCCTTTCATTCCTTTCTCTTTCCCATTGATCTTCTTATTTATTCTTTCTCTTCTTCATAACATCCCCCATCTCTCTCTCTCTCTCTCTCTCTCTCTTTCTCTCTCTCTCTCTCTCTCTCTCTCTCTCTCTCTCTCTCTCTCTCCCCTATAATCTCTTCATTTTTTATACTTTTTGTCCTTTTCTTTTTACAGCCCTTCTTTGTCTCTCTCTCTCTCTCTCTTGCTTTTTTCATTTTTTTTCCTTCTCCCCCCCCCCCATTCTCTCTCTATATATCTCTTGCTCCCGCCCCCCCTCTCTCTCTCTCTCTGTCAATATATATGTCTGTCTGTTTGTCTGTCTGTCTGTCTTTCTCCTCAATATATATATATATATATAATTATATATATTATATATATATATATATATTCTATGTGTCCGTCCTCTCTCTCTCTCTCTCTCTCCTCTCTCTCTCTCTTTCTCTCTCTCTCTCTCTTCTCTCTCTCTCTCCACTCTCACCCCCTTCTGTATTCTCCCCATATTTTATGCTGTCTGTCTTTTTGTCTTTTTCCTCTCATTCTTTCCTTTTCATTCTTTCTCCCATTGTTCCCCTTCACCATTCTTATTCTTATCTCCCCTTCTCCCCCCCCTTCTCCCCCCTCTCTCTCTCTCTCTCTCTCTCTCTCTCTCTCTCTCTCTCTCTCATCTCTTTCTATCTCTCTTGTCTCTTTGCCTCTCTGTCTCTCTGTCTGTCTCTTTCTTTCTCCTGTATTTTCTCCATTTTTATATTTTTCCTTCTCTCATTCTTTCTCTTTCATTCTCTCTTCCATTTTCCCTTCACCATTCTTTCTCTTCTATCCCCCCCTCTCCCTCTCTCTCTCTCTCTCTCTCTCTCTCTCTCTCTCTCTCTCTCTCTCTCTCCTTAGCACTGAAAGCAAACAGAAAGATCTATAACAGTTTCCTTATTTCCATTTCACTCAACTCACAGAAGCCGGGTAACTGAAACTTTGTTACCTTGTGTCTTTAAGCCAGTCAGCCTTTAAATGATTTGACCATGACTTCCCGCTTTCTCATCTGACCCGACAAACGAAACATTCTGCCGTGCCATTAACACCCCCACCCCCACCCTGCAAACCATCCCACAAGGAAAGCGGAGACGGAAACAAATTAACGAAAACAAAAAACAAAACAAAAAAGATCTTGAACATCAACAAAGAAGACCACATTGCCAGAAGAACATGAACAGGTTGTTCTTTAGATAAGCGAAGAGTCTCAAAAACGACGACACAAGAATTAATACGACCCGTTCTTCCGGATTTCACTAATCAGTTTCATCTCCAGCTTGAAAAAATATTGTTTCTTGGGCCACCATTAGTAAATAGATTGGAATAGCATAGATAGATTAAGTTATAAGCAGACTGAGATAGATAGATAGATAGAAGCAGACTAAGAAAGATAGATAGATATATAGAATATAAGCAGACTAAGATAGATTGATACGATAGATAGATTAACCAGACTAAGACTAGCATAGATATATAGATAGATAGATAGATATAAAGACAGACTAAGATAGATTGATAGATAAGATAGATAAAGCGGACTAATTATATATAATAGATAGATAGATAGATAATAAGAAGCAATTACTAATATAGAATAGAAGATAGCATAGATAGATAATAAGAAAGCAACTAAGATAGATTAAGATAGAATAGATAGATGGCATGGATAGATGAATAATGTAAGCTAACCTTAAGATAGATTGGATAGATAGAGTTAATAGGATAGATCATAAGAGACTAAGATAGAATGGATAGATAGATAGATAGATAGATATAAGCAGACTAAGATAGATAGATTAATATAAAGATAGATATATCATGAAAGACTGAGATATATAGGATATAACCAATCGCAGTGAATGATAAGTATGCTTGTCTCGCAAATCAATTACTACTGAATAGTAAGTTCTCCATACCCGCTCAGCATTCGCGACACTCTTCCTATCACACACTCTACCTCGGTAAATAATAGATAGACGTTCAGTTAATACCTTCAAAAAGTATTTTCTAGTTTTTATTTTAATTTAATTTCTGATTTCCGGTAATCCCAT
>CM042159.1:707029-721990 GCA_023376005.1 Doryteuthis pealeii | reverse complement strand
GACTGGAGGATTTAAAAAAAAAACCCATTAAAATCAGTTTTGTAAGATCTAAGAAAGGAAGCCTTGACCTAATATTCTTTTAATTAAATGGACCTGAGGTCGGGGCTCGCCTGCTTCTCACATCTTAATATACAAGTATGTTTGACGCCTTTAAACTGTTCTCTGACGTTCACTGAGAACTGCCCATATATAACGAGGGCGGGTAATCAAGATATACATACAGAAGGGAAAAGTGACAGCCCAGAAATGAGAAGTAAGAAAGGGCGCTTATTTTTAGACTTAATTGCAAACTACAATTAATTAGAACGAATCAAAACTGGATTTATTTTCAAACATAACTCAATCCTAAAACTAAGGAATATTCAAGAATGAATTTTGCGTCATTGAATTAAACAGAAAAAAAAGCCTTTAGCAAACAATCATTGATTCACTCAGCTTTATATATATATATATATATATATATATATATATTATAATATAATATTGTGTGTGTGTGTGTGGTGTGTGTGTGTGTGTGTGGTTACGCGGATCATCCCCTGTGGTGTTCAAAATATAATAATACAGCCTCATTCGCAAGTGAGAGCTCGATGCCTGCTTTGGGCCAGTTGATGAACGAACAGAGAAATGCAATGAATAAAAAAGGAAAAAACTTCAACTGAAACAAGTTTAGCTCGTAGCAGCATCTTTTAATTTTCCACATAAAATAAAATACACTCTCACTAAAAGAAACATCGCAATACAGACTCAAAAATGCCCGTATAGAACAACGATGGTTTTGCTCTAGTCTGAAGATTGTTGCTACGAGTTACGCGAAGTGAGATTAGCAGAATTTAAAATATATCATACAGAGAATATTTATTATGTTTATTAATTCAAAAATGATTAAAAAATATTTAGGAAATTAAAAAATTATAATCGGATAAAGAAAGAAATTGGTTTTATATTTTAAATCTAAATCAAGAAACAACTAGAAAAAAAATATTTATTGATTAAATGAAAAAAATGTGTAATATGGTTATGAACTATTTAACATATATTATATATATATATAATATATATATATTATATATATATAATATATGCGCGCGCGTGCGTGTGTGTGTGTGTGTTAAAGAAGTCGCGTCTGATTTGGATGTACTTGTCGAGTTGTAACTAAAAAAAGAGAGGTCATTGAACATTAAAATTGCAAATACACTTTAATATGTTTATAATAAGGAAAAGTACAAAATTTAGTTTTTGATTTTTACTAATTAAGTTATATAATTCAATAATTAAAAATCAATCGATTATGGAAAATCTTCAGTTTTTCACAAGTGAATACAAATAGCACATGCCCACATATTACGAATTTAATGCTTTTTCGAAAATTGTTGTTTTGTAAATTTTGTACTAATTGTAAAAATGAAAATGTCTCAAACCAAGGGGTACCTTTTTAAAAATATCTTGAATGTAACAAAATGGTAACTTTTTATAGGGAAAAAAATAGAATAAATTTGACGAATACATTTTTTATTGTTGTAACTCAAGAAGCAATTAAGAACAAAACCTTTAGAAAAAATCAGATTATGTTTCAAACAACTCATTAGTTTAGGGTTACATTTTTTTATTATCACGGTCACCAAATACATTATTATTATTATTACTATTATTATTATTATTATTATTATTATTATTATTAGTAGTAGTAGTAGTAGTAGTAGTAGTAGTATATTTGTGTTTCACACAAACGTTAGCTGATGGTCTTTCACCGGGGTTTGAGTGACATCAAGTATCCTCAAGTCTCCAGGACTCTCCGGGGTATTCCAGCTGATTCCAAAAATGCTGTTGGCTGGATGGTCTCAGTTCTTCCTCTGATTTCCATTTCCTCTAGTTTTTTTGGTATCATTTTCAACCCATATTACACAGGGTTTTTTGTTTTCAATTCTCTAGCAAGGTCCAGGTATTCGTCTATCTTTTGTTTTCTTTTATCTTCACCCTGTGATCTGCTGGAACAGCAAAATCTACCAGTTGACAAGTTCTCTCTTATCATTATTATTATTATTATTATATTATTATTATTATTAGTAGTAGTAGTAGTAGTAGTAGTCGTAGTAGTAGTAGTAATGTTTTATTTATTTGTTTATTTATTTTGCTTATTTCTTATTTGTTTTTGTTTTCTGTATTAGTTAATTTTTAGGTTGCTTAATAGGAATTTGTTTTCAAGCCTACATTTGGATAAAAGGTTAAGCATATATCTATATATATATATATATATATATATATATATATATATATATAGACAGACAGACAGACAGAGACATAGACAGAAAAGACAGACAGGTAAAGAGACAGAGTAACAGAGAGAGATAGAGGGAGAGGGAGAGAGAGAGAGAAAGAGAGAGAGAGAGAGAGAGAGAACAGAAATAGGGAGATAGATACACTGTGATCGATCATGAAACATTTTTTCTTCTTTTCTTTCGATTGTATAAACGGAATGAATTATTATCCACAACGGATGCTTCCATTTCCTTAGGAAGAAAAAAAAATCCCGGGCCAATATTAAAAGATTCGATAACAAGTAATCATGGCCGTTCCCGCCATGAATCTAAATGAATCATTGACTTTAGAGCGGGAACGATTTTCGTGCGCTTCTTGCATAACACCTCACTTTGCTTAAAGCAACGCGATGTCGTGCGTGAAGAAATTACGTCGAAGCGCCAAGGAGATTGTAAATCTTGCCGACCGGGCCTCGCCTCGGTGTCCGGGACAGCTTCTCATGTCGTCTCAGTTACAGTTTGCTCGAGTATCATCATCTCTTCCAGCATCAGAAACGTTATTTCTTTTTTGTTTTCCCCATCTTGCCAAGGTTCCTTCTTGGGTTCACCGTCATTTTTCTTTCTCTCGCGTGTCGGAAGAAGCCTCGTCGGATCATGAGTAAAATGAAATGTTACAAAGAAAGGTTTCGATTCCTTCCTTTACCGGGAATATTTGTTAAAATCTAGCATTCCCAGTCGGTAACTGAAATTGAACTCGGTTCCCAGTTTTCGTTCTTGTCCAGTCGCCTGGGCCTTTAGAATACACCGACGTCACATATACAGAGAGGTTTGCATTTCGCATAGCGATAATACCATTGAAAAAGGTATGAATCCAAATACACTCCCTCCAGCTATGGGTAAATATTAAGACAGACTTAGCTCTTTAACTGTGGCTAGGAAAACTCTTAATTTAGACTTGTTAAACTCCCCTAAAGAAACTGACCTTGCTCGCCCTGAGGGTTTGGCATATATATATATATATATATATATATATATATATATTATATATATATGTGTGTGTGTGTGTGTGTGTGTGTGTGTGTGAGTGAATAAAAAGGCCTTAAAATACCATGGTTATCGTGATTATGGACCATTTCCACTCGTGAGTATCTGGGGCCCACAGAGCTTTGTCAGACCACGTTTATATTTTATTTAGATAGGCAAATGGCCAAACTCAGTTTACATTTATACATTTCTCCCCGCCTAGAATCACCTTGTACCAAGAAACTTGGTACCCCAACAAAGAATATATATATATATGAGGGATGTATGTGTGTACGGAGGTAAGACTCCCCTACAATAGTACCACTTTTTTGTCGTAGGTGGCAATCAATAATGCTTAAGTACGGAATCCTGGTGGCTAAGCAGTCCATAACATGCAACACTCCACTTTGGCACTTACTTAGGCTAGATGAGCAGTCAGAGAGGCCCCTTCAGATTAATTGACTTGTCAAATCAAGCCCACGTACCTGTGTAATTTTACCAACCCTATTGCCCTTATTGAAAACCCTTAACCCTTTTAAACATCGGCATGAAATAACTCAAGATTTGACATACCGTAAAACCAACCAACCAACCAACCAAATATTGCTTTCGTGCTAGAAGGTGGTAGCAGAGGGTCTTATCGTTCTGGGCTGATGTGAAACTGCATTTCCTGGTCAGGTTCCAATTCTGGAGCTCTGGGGAATATAGAGTACCTCTTCATCGCCATTACTCCTAGATCCACCTTGACCGGAAGTAGTAGCATCTATTAAGGTCCCATCTATAGGTTAAATAGATCTTAAAAATGAGTTCTACAAAATACACCAGTAAAGCAATATTGATTACCAGCTGTTGTGTCGCAATTTGTTTGAAAACAAATTATTTACCTATAAACTACAGGGTGCGGCATAAGTAACACCCGTTGTTTAAGTGGAACAAAATTAAAGCCTTTTTGATTATCCTTTATTTTTTAGAACATGTTAATAGATTAATATAATATATTAACAAAATTGATATAATGCTTATTCGCTTTAATAATGTTCAATATAAATGAAATCAAACCAAATTTAAGAAAAAAAAGTTACAAAATATATAAAGTTTTAGAATTTAGTCATTTATTTGAGATGCTCAAAATGTTCCCCTTCATGTTCCATACAATTCTGAACTCTACCAGCAACACTTTTACAAACTTTTTGACACATTTCAATGGTAATTTCACGAAATTTATCGGAAATTGCATTCTTTGATTCTGGAATTGTTTTCGGCTTAAGATTGTAAACCTGATCTTTCAATACACCCCACAAAAAAAGTCCGGTGGTGTTAGGTCTGGTGAACGTGATGCCCATTCAGTTGGTCCTCTTCGTCCTATCCTTCTACCTTCAAAATTTATACATTATAAGATATGAAAAAAAGAGCGTTAATTATGCCGCACCCCGTATTTCCATACAAATCATATATACAAAAAAGATTTAGCATTAAATAACCCAAAGGAACTTGATATGCCATTAAAGAAAACCAAATCAAACCCTTTTTCGTTCATTTGAGCTGATATAAATGAAGCAATTTAAGGAAGAATAGTGGCTGGTTGTTTTTTTTAGCTTGAATAGTTGGTTTTACGGCATGTCAACCCTGGGTTATTTTATGCCGAAGACTATTATATTCATTATAGTTGGGTATTCATTTTTAAAACACATTTTTAAACCTCATTTTTTAATCTAATTAACCCATAGACGTGACCTTAACAGGTACTATCACTTCGGGCCAGAGTGGCCATGAATTAAAAATCCAAAATCCAAAATCCACAAAGCTCAAGAACTGTAACCTCACCACTAGATGTAGTTTAGACTTAACTATATTATTTTACATTTATTGAAAAACAAACTTTTTGTCCGAAATTCACTGTTTGATTCTGTCAGTATGAAGGAAAAAGCATGCCTATATATATATATATATATATATATATATATATATATATATATATATATGCGTGTGTGTGTGTGTGTGTGTAATATAATGAAAAAATTGAAAAACACAATTCATAAACGAGTAATGTTTATTTCGCCTACGCTGCAGTGTTTTGATCTGTTTCAATAGATCTTCATCAGGGCTTTTGTTAGTTTGAGGGAAAAAATAGAAAAATATCATAGAAAAATAAGAAATCTTCGAGACCCTTTTGTTTGGTGTGTGATATTTTTATATTTTTTGTGTGTGATGGTTTTATAGTTTTTCCTTCAAATTAAAGAAAGCCCTGATGAAGATCTATTGAAACAGATCGAAACACTGCAGCGTAGGCGAAATAAACATTACTCGTTTATAAACTTGTGTTTTTCAATTTTTTCATAATATTACATACTGTTGGATTCACCTCCAGTTTTTCCTCACACACACACACACACACACACACACACACAACACACCTATATATATATATATATATATATATATATATATTATATATATATAGGAATAAAATACTTTTCTTCTTTTAAGCTTCAGTTTCCTGGAAGTTTTAGTATTGTCTTGTGTCTATCTTGTTTGAGTGTCATAGGTTGTCCTTCGTTACAAATATTATCATCTTCTTTATTTGTCTCTATTCACCTTTCTACGTGGAAATGCCATTTATCACGAACGTAGCACACGTCTTCGGATATGAAATTACTGACAGTCGGAATATGAAACCTTTCTCTTATCATCGAGAAGGTCTTTTTTCTATCTTGTTTCTCAGTTTCTCTTCTCAACTCTACACTCATTTGCAAACAGATTTTACAGATTAGAGGTGCTCGTTTTCATCCCAAAAAATGGACCTCATTTTGGGTCCTTTTCTTACACAATGTGGACCTTGGAGTAATAGTGATAGAGGGGTAATCCCTACTTACCAGAGCTCCAAAATTGAAAATTCACCACTAGATGCAGTTTAACGTCATACCCTCAGCCACCATCTTCAAGCACATTTATGATAAAGAGGGTTGGGTCCTGCCATAAGGACAAAAGTGCTGGGAGAATCATATAGTTACTAGGACTAGACTTGACCAGCCAATTGATCGGGGAGGGGGCCTAAGTAA
Source organism: Doryteuthis pealeii (assembly GCA_023376005.1). NCBI lineage: Eukaryota > Metazoa > Mollusca > Cephalopoda > Myopsida > Loliginidae > Doryteuthis > Doryteuthis pealeii. Next base: position 715,653 of record CM042159.1, on the reverse strand, counting down.
GAGCCAAAGTGGACTACTCAGCCACTAGGATTCTGTCCTTAATCATCACGAGTTGCCAATCTCAGCCAACAGGTGGCCCGATTGAGGGTATTTTACCCAGATGTGCAATCGGTGTATTGCACACAACCCTAGCAGACAGAGAGTCTATTTTCGTATCCCAGCGAAAAGTACATACCTAATGTTAATTAACAAAAGGAAAATAACCTGTATTATTTGGATTTTACGGACTGCTAACAAACATAGAATAGAGACACAGACAAAGTGAGATGACAAGAAGAATGAGTGAGGAGCTGGGTGCTGGCCGATATCAAATAGAATCAAGAACCAAATAGGAGTGAGGATTCGGGCACTGGCCAATATTGAAGAGTATCAAGAATCAAATAGAAGAACAAGTGAGGAACTGGGAGACAAAAGAGGGTGGAAAAGAGGGAGAGAGACAATAGAGAGGGGGAAAAGGGAAGAGATATGAGGAAGAGGGAGAGAGCCAAAAGGCACAAGAGGAGAGGAAGGAGATAAAAGAGAAAGAAAAAAGAGTATTAAAAAGCCAATATTTTTATATACACAACGTTTCGGCTGATGTATCATCCAGCATTCTTCATGTGCTACTTGTTGAACTTGGAACCCTTCTCGTCGAACTCGGGAATCTTTTCTGTCGAACTCAAGAGCCTTTAGGTGGTAAAAGGAAGCCTTCAAAACGAACCATTATTCAGTCCACCTGGATAGACTGTTCTCATTCCGCTAACCATGACTGGGTACAAGTGTTAAGCTATGTTAAGTATTCTACGTTATTATCACTCATGGTTGTCACTTAGAACTGTATTAATTCAACCATTATATCCGGTGCGCCATGATTCGATGAGAAGGTTCCCGAGTTCGACAAGAAACACCAAGATAAGCCCGGAGGGCAAATTTTCCGAAACGTTGTGTATATAACAATAAATAGTATATAATTTGATTTGCCAATGTAAAATCCGTTAGTTCAAATTTTTTTAGACACCGAGTGAACTTAAGTTCATTCTAAATCCTTTCCTATGCTTTTGTTTTCATTTGAGGTTTGACGTTTGTTCTGGAATACAAAAAGATAATGAGTTCGATTCTCACTGAGTGCCTCATAATAAATGCTTGCGCTAAACTAAGCTAATTTTAGCAAATGATTATAATTACATTCATGTCATGGGAAATGGACACGTCGCCCCGAGTTCAAATCCTGGATGTGGTAATTGCATTTCACTTAGCGCTAATACCCTTGGGAAAGGTATGGATCCTACTCTCCCTCCAGCTATGGATAAATAGTAGGGCAGACTGGGCTCTTCAACCTTGGTTAGGCAACCGGTCTAGGAGAAGGAAAACTCTGAATTCAAATTAGTTGAACTACGCTTAAGAAATTGACCTTGTGTCGCATCCTGCTCGTGCGGAGGGGTTGGTAAATATATATAATTACATTCATTTTCCTTGTCACGGCACTTAATTCCGTAGTGATTATTAATCACATAGATGGAAGAGCAGAGAACAAAATTTCTAGATCAAAATTCGGCTAATGGCTCTGTGTCAGTCTAATATTAAGCAAGTGGGGGGGTCGGGATTGATTTCGGGAGAGATTAAGGAGTATCGTCTCATAATGGACGACAATTGTTTGGCATTAGGGTGCGGGATTCAGTTTCCTGTTTCGGGTAAGATTGTGCGGGGTGCTGAGGATGATGGATGAGAAACTTGAAACAAGATAGCCATAAACCTTTGACCTTCAACAAAATAAACGTTGGGTAATTACAACACCCCCAACGCGAGATGATTTAAGCATCTTCTATCATCAAACATATGTAAATACTCGAAATATCTATTGGGAATATAAGTAGACTTATATTATATATATATATATATATATATATATATATATATATATATATATATATATATATATATATATATATATATATATACACTATAGTGTGGGATTGTCACTGTTTCAGCTTTACTGGAACGCAGTATTATTGGTAGAGTGCTCAATATAAAATAGAGCTGTTATATAATATAATATAATAAATAAATATATAAAGGTTTGTTGGTTGGTTTTGAAGGCTGTCACAATGCGAGTGTAAAGAAAAAAGAAGGTAACTATGATGTTTTTTGTTAACCTGTCATTTATTTCTCAATATTTCGGGAAGAAATTCCCATCCTCAGAAGAATACTGGAACTGAAGTTGTCCTAGCGGCTGCCAGATTCGTTCTGTCTTGGTTCTTCCAAATTCTGTGTGTGTATGTGTATGGTTGGGGTGCCTGCTTATGTGTGTGTTTGTGTGTGTAAGTGTGTGTGTGCACGTGCTTGTGTGTGTAAATGTAAGCGTATGTGTGTGTGCGTGGTGCTTATGCCTGTGTGTCTGATCATTTCTTTTTATTTTCTTTTAATTATTATTCCAGATTTGATTCGCCTCTAAGCAAGGCTTTATTTTTATTTTATTTTATTTATTTTTTGTTTGTTTGCTTATTAACAGGATCATCTGATCTCTTTTTTTATTGCTATGTGTCTGAGACTAACATTCCAGATATTGCTTGATTGTTTATGGGTGCGGGTGTGTGAATTTACTGTCTATCAGGTGGCCTGTAACCTGTTGTGTGTGTGTGTGGTGTATATGGTCAGTCCTAACACCATGAGTGTGTGTATATATATATATAAAGGTTTTAAATATATAATATAATATAATAATATAATATATATATAATATAATATATATAATATAATAAATAACTAACTTCGGGAGCATAAGAACTATATAGTCTTCCGAGACTGCAATGAAAAAAGAGAAAAAAGTTTACCGAGACATACTATGTTCTAGTATACAACAATGTGATAACATTTTTTAAATCTATTCATTTTAAGTTTTTTTAATGTCCACGTTTCATACCCGTAAATGAAAGGAAAAATATTTTTTGATATATTTTCCATCAGCTTCCCTACAAATTAATTGTGATTTCATTCTAAAATTAAGCTCGAACTTTTCAGTGGGTGGAGCGAGGAATTTAATTTTAGAAATCATTGTTTTTCTTGTCACAGTCTGCTGCTCTGACAAATGTGTAATAATGACAAAAGCGTTTTTGCCGTCCGTCTTTTTTTAATTTTTTTATTTATTTATTTATTTATTTATTTTTTTGTAAGTGCAGCTCTAGCGTTAGAGAAAAGGGCCGAATACCGAAATTTTTAGTTTGGTTTATTCCATTTAATGCCATATCAACTTCTTTAATGCCGAATTCTTTTCATTTGTAAATGATTGATTTTAATCATAACTACTGAAATTCAGTTTAGTTTGGTTTAGATTTAGTTGTTTAATGGCATTTAAACTCCCCCTGTGTTATCTAATGCGAAAATTTGATTCAGTTGTAAATATTTGATTGTAATAATAAATATTGATATTTGGCTTAGTATGGTCTAGATTTAATTGTTTAAAGGCATCTCAACTCCCCCTGTGTTATTTAATGCCAAAATTTGATTTATTTGTAAATATTTGATTACAATCGTATCTATTTATATTTGACTTAGTTCAGTTGTGGTTTAGTTGTTTAATGGCATATCAACTCCATAAGGGGTTATTTAATGCCGAAATAGGATTAATTTGTAAATATTTGATTATATACATAATTATGTATTCAATATTCCATTGCAATTATCAAATGCACTTTTTTATTTTCCGTAATCATTTTTCTGCGTACAATTATATGGTATCACGTATTCCTATCTAATACAATCTAATACAAATCATTTCTTAGCAGACCAATTTTGCCCATGCATGGAACCCTAATGGGTACTACCATATTAGTGTTATGTGTTTAAATATCTAACTGTATACATCGATAAATTTTGTTTTCAATGTTCTATTATATTATTTGGAGCATATCAATTTGACCCATAGATGGGACCCAAATAGATACTAGCACTATGGATCGTAGTAGAATGGAACTAATGTATTTATTTATTTATTTGTTATGCCTCCTTGTTCATCTCTCTTCTTTTTCCATCTTCTAACATCAGCTTTTTCAAAAAAAAGAGAAAAGAGAATCTTTGAAAAGAACATATACAATATATATATATATCTTATTATAATGGAGATTGTGTGTTTTTCTGTCTGTAACCGAAACTATATTCCTACTCAAGTCACAATTCTCTTAGTTATTGACATCACATTCTCCATGATTTTATTTTTATCTAAACCTCAATTATTAATAAAATTGTCTTACATTATTAATACTGTTAACTATGTCTCCATAGTGACAACATGCAATTATATTTATATATACAACAAAATAGCGGTTTACAGTGTGAACGGGAGGGCTAATTTGCATATTAATATTAAAAAATCGAATTTAATAGATATGTGCTTAGTATTATTGATTTCTAACTATTTGGTTTTATTTTAATGAATATAAGCAAAAATCTCCTCAATGAATCTTAAATGAAATCCATTAACAAGATAAAAATAAACTGTCATTTATTCTTTACTTCCTCTTATAACTAAATACTTAAATTTAGAAAAAATAACAATGAAAGACGAGAGTAATGGAAGAGTAAGTTTCAGTTGTCCATTTTTTATTATACTCCCTCTGTTTCAAATCTTTTATTATACTCCCTCTGTTTCACATCTTTTTTATCTGTATTCTTATTTAGTTTCATTAGCCTTTCTAATTTAATACAATATTTTATTACATTAAAACTTAAATACTTGCACCCGGAGGGTGCATATATTTGCTAGTATAAATAAAATTATTTTAATTAATTCATCCAATAGTTCCTAAAAATGCCCTCTTGAATTCTTCATCTTAACATTTTTCTGAAATTATCCAAATTATTATTAACATTCTGTACGTTACTGCTGGGATTTTCTTTTGATAGTGAGGCTATTAGTTCCAAAAATATATATTACCCTTTAAGCCAAAAAGATCCAATTTGGTTAATAGACATAGTTTTTTGAAGTCTTCTTTGACGGTAACGTTCCATTTCGAGGAGAAATATCGAAACAATGTCTACTATGTGCAAATTATTTGTATTGGATTGAAATACTTAAAAACCTGAAATTGCATACAAATTATATATATATATATATATATATATATATATAATATATATATATATATATATACAGGTTTCGTTGAATTGAACAGACAATTCCTGTCTGACAAGTCTTTCGTTGATCCGTTCTAATCTTCGGGCCATCCTTCTGGTGTCAGGGTGGAACTGGTATACCAGTCCACCGAATCTTTCGTCACTAGCGCTTTCGGCAATACACTTTGCCATCCTCAGGTGGGAAACGATGGAATAGTTTTCATGTCTCGTTTTTAACGAGAACGAGTAGAAGCAAGGAATTAGTGGGAGGTAATATCAATTGGTAGTGGGAGGTTTTTGGAATGGTAGTAGTTTGAACAAAGCAGTGGTGAATTTTTTGGAGGGGGGCACAGGTTGTGATATATATATATATATGAGGGTAAGTAAACAAACACAAGTGTGTTTTTTATTTTTTATATGGCTTTAAGCCGACAATTTCTGGAGGATATGTGCTTAATTCAAGTCATACCTAATTTTGAAAATTAATTAGTTAATAATTAATGAATTTAGGCGGGCATATATGTTCAAATGTAAGGCTAAACAAGTCGAGAAAATGTCAATCCCTGAATGTGCATTTCGACCTATTAGGTCTCATCAGCAAGGTTATAGACATTGGAGACTGCTCCGTGTGTGACTCGATTGTGGGATGGACAGCTAGTGTAACGGTTAGAGACTTCGCCTGTCAGCTTGACAGTCGAGGTTTCGAGTCACACACGGAGCAGTCTCCCATGCATATAACCTTGCTGATGAGACCTAATAGGTCGAAATGTACATTCCGGGATTGACATTTTCTCGACTTGTTTAGCCTTACATTTGAACATATATACCCGCCTAAATTCATTAATTATTAACTAATTAATTTTCAAAATTAGGTATGACTTCAATTAAACACATATCCTCAAATATATATATATATATATATATATATATATATATATATATATATATATACCAACCCCTCTGCACGAGCAGGATGTGACACAAAGTCAATTTCTTAAGAGGAGTTTAATAGGTTTGAATTTAGAGTTTTCCTTCTCCTAGACTGGTTGCCTAGCCATGGTAAAAGAGCCCAGTATGCCCTGCTATTTACCCATAGGTGGAGGGAGAATTGGATTCATACCTTTCCCAAGGGTATTAGCGTCATGGGAAATGCAAACAGCTTCGTCCAGGAATTGAACTCAGGTCGACGAGTCTATTTCCTAATTTATAACAATTACACCACGCGCCTCCATAATTATATGTTTTATATAGGAATACTTGAAGCCATATTAAATCTACAAATTATTTGTATTAGATATGAATACGTGAAGCCATATGACTGTGTGTCAATTATTTGTATTGATAATAGTTACTTCTAAAATATAATTGTTTACTTAAGATTATCATTATTAGTTAAAATGAAAATAAAATAAAAATGCTTGTAGAAATGAATAAATAAATAAATTTATCTATTTTCGTATTAATAATCCAAAAAATATTTGCATTCCATAAAAAACAGCCACCCAAGCATTTTTCGCTGATTTTTATTAAAGATTAAAACAAACAGTTTTTGATTAAAAAGAAAAAATTCTATTGACCCTTTTATGGGGACTGAAGAGAGGGGGCAAATTCAAGTTGCCCCTTCTCTCTTCTCTCTCTCTCTCTCTTTCTCTCTCTCTCTCTCTTTCTCTCTCTTTCTCTCTCCCCCTCTCTCTCTCTTCTTTCTTTCTCTTTCTTTCTCTCCCTCTTTCTCTCTATCTTCTTTTTTCTTTCTCTTCTTTCTTTCTTTCTTTCTCTTCTACTCTCTCACTCTCTCTCTCTCTCTCTCTCTCTCTCTCTTCTCTCGCTTTCCCCTTTCAACTAATAAGCGTTAATTAGTCCAGTCAAGAGCGTAACCACCTAGACATAATTTCGCATTCTTAAAGTCTTCCTCATCAAAGGAAATTGATTTGATTGGATAAAATATTTCCTTTTCCGGTCACAGTTTAAAAAAAGAAGAATTTAAACATTTCTGGTCACTGGGGTTAAGCAACATATTAACTGGTCACTAACTAACGTAGTAATCGACTGACCTTAGGTTAGGAGGTATCTCGTCATAGTGTAACGCTTAAACACACAAGTCTCACCAAGTATTTATTAATAACTTCATTCCCCACAGGAAGCCCCATACTTGCGGCCTTGTGCCTAAATTTGGGCGCCTCGCGTAGTTCTATTGTCAGCTAGACTAACAGACCATTGTTATTAAGTTTATCAAATTTATTTATATGAATATTGTTGTTATGGCGGCAACTTCAAGTTATCCCCGACTCTCTCTCTCTCTCTCTCTCTCTCTCTCTCTCTCTCTCTCTCTCTCTCTCTCTATCTATCTTTCTTTCTCTTTCTCCCTCTCTCTCTTTCTTTCTCTTTCTCTCTCTCTTTCTCTTCCTTTCGCTTTCTCTCTCTCTTTCTCTTCCTTTCTCTTTCTCTCTCTTTCTTTCTCTTCCTCTCTCTTTCTCTCACTCTTTCTTTCTTTTTTATCGATGAGACAATAGCAAAAAGTTACGAATATTCGAACACCCATTATTTTGCGTATATTCCTTTCTATTTTAGTAAAGTTCAATCTTACGATAATTCTATCAAACAAGAATTTAATCTATATTACTAAAATTCTATCTATCTATCTATCTATATTAACATTTTCATCTATCATTCTGTCTCTCTGTCTCTCTCTATCTCTCTGCATTTCTTTGATTGCACGACGTGTAGGATATTTCGCGTATTAATGTGAATTTGGACAAATGTCAGAAAAATAGAATATAGAATACCATTTAGCGTTGTCAATGAGCAGTTTTGATTGGTCAGTTATTTTTGTGATAATGGAGAATGCAACCTAAATAACTAAGGGAATTTGGTTTGGTTTGGTTTGGTTTGTTTTACGGCATATCAACCTCAGTGGGTCATTTAATGCCGATAAAGTTTTGAAATAAATCCATTCTTAATGGATAATACAATTTTTTATAAATACATTTTTCTATTTAACCCATAGATGGGACCCTAACAGGTACTACCACTCCGGGTCAGAGTGGACCAGGGCAAATGGTGATGAAGGGGTGCTCCACATTCCCCAAACTCCAGAACTGGAACCTCACCATCAGATAGAGTTTTAACGTCATTCTCTCAGGACATGAGACCCGCAGCCACCGCTTCTAGCACCCATATGATAAAAGGGTTGGGGCTTGCCATAAGGGCAATAGGGTTGGAAAAATCATGTAGGTGCTAGGGCTTGACGTGACCAGCCGATTGATCAAAGGGGGCCTCTCCGACCACCCGTCTAGCCCAAGATAGGGCCAAAGTGGAGTATTGCATGTCATGAACTGCTCATCAACCTGGGCTCTATCCTTAAGCATCACGGGTCGCCACCCACGGCCAACAGGTGGCCCCATTGGGGGAGTCTTACTCCTCTGCAGAGGAGCAGTCGGTGCATTCTAACGCCCCTGACGACAGGGCGGACTAAGGAACATTGTGATATTGTGATTAAGTGAAAGTTACAGACAAAAGACAGAATCTCCATTATATCG
>CM042159.1:672029-702029 GCA_023376005.1 Doryteuthis pealeii | reverse complement strand
GTTTGAATTCAGAGTTTTCCTTCTCCTAGACCGTTTTACCTAACCAAGGTTAAGAAGCCCAATCTGCCCTACTATTTACCCATAGCTGCAGGGAAGTAGAATTGATACCTTCCCAAGGGTATTAGCGCTAAGTTAAATGCAAGTACCACGTCCAAGATTTGAACTCGGGGTGACGAGTTCATTTCCTATGATTTAACCATTACACCACGCGCTTCCTATTTTTACCAGTTTATAAAGCCAAACCAAAAAAATATTTACCAACAAACTGTTCGCTTACAAATCATATATATATATATACTAGTACAAAATTTAAAAAATCCCCCCTCCGGGTGATGTAAAAATAGATTTTTGAAACATATTGCCTGAGGGGTGGGAGTAAAAAATTCAATGTCAGCGAGTTTGTACCCTGAGTAAGTAAAATCATCAAATTCCTTAAAGGATTTAAAAGATAAAACAATTTGAAATGTAAACTTTAAATATGTATTAAAATAAAACAAACTATATATAGATATATAATACCAGTTATGTATTTATTAAAACTTGTTTTAAAAAACAATGAGGACTGTCTAATGCTGCATGCTCAGATTTTGAGTATATTTATTCTATGTTATGACGATTTTGGATAATGTGACGTAAGTAGTGACGTATTTTGTGTTACAGACACAAACCGTAAGCGAATCTCCATTATATATATATATATATATATATATATATATATATATATATATATATATATATATATATATACAATCAAATATTAGATATTATGGATTTAATATCTCATTACTATTAGTTTCTTTCTGACTGTAATCATCAGTCGAGGCTGTCAAAATCGTAAGATTTTGATATTTAAAAATACGGTGGTTTGTTTAGCGTTTATATAAACGTGAAGCGTGTTCATGCGATGGAATGTTATACCGCTAAAGTTGTTTTTTTTAAACAGTGGCTTGTTTGGCGTTTTATATATATATTATATATATATATATATATATATATATATATTATATATCCAAAAGGACAGCATCATGGCATAGTGTGGCCCACAAGGGTTAATATATCATTAAACAAAATAACCAACAAACTAACATGAAATTACTTCGAATTAACGCACAAAGTCAATGAAGATTATTTCTACTAATTTAATTATAAACATAAAGTTAAACAAACACACACAAATATATATATAGATATATATATTCATACATACATACACACACACACACACACACACACACACACACACCATTTATATATATATATATATATATATATATATATATATATGAATGAATGACCAAATAAAAGGTTTAACTTTTATTTATTTACATGGGAACAATATCTATATATAACTACAGTGTATGGTTAACACTATCTCACTTGATGAGACAGTAGTAAGCCAATATATATATAGTATTATTAGAAGAGTGCTCAATAAATGTAATAGAGCAATATATATATATATGTGTGTGTGTGTGTGTGTGTGTGTGTGTTTACTAGCTACGGGTAAATATGGGGTAGGTTGGGTTCTTTAGCTTTAGTAAGGCAACAAAACTAAAGGGTTGTTGGATTTTAAGGCATAACAACCCATCTAGGGTATGTTTATGTCCAGAGGTTAGGGAATCGCTTTTATTGTACACAGACATTTACGTTTTTCATGTAATGGTTTGAGTTTTTTGTGTTTTGCACACAACTCTAGTGTATATGAATAATTTTCAAACAGATGTATTTGACCCATAGATAGGTTGCTAACAGATACTACCACTCCAGATCTGAGTGAAACTGAATAATTCGGATAAAGCGGTACCCTATATGCCCCTCCCACATGGAGGCGCCTGGTCTAATGGTTAGCGTCATAGGAAATAGTCTCGTCAACCCGAGTTCAATTCCTGGACGAAGCTGTTTGCATTTCACATAGCGCTCATACCCTTGTGAAAGGTATGAATCCAATTCTCCATCCAGGTATGGGTAAATAGCAGGGCGGACTGGGCTCTTTAATCATGGCTAGCTAACCAGTTTAGGAGAAGGAAAACTCTGAATTCAAAACCTGTTAAACTCCGCTTAAGAAATTGACCTTGTGCGGAGGGGTTGGTAAATAAATATATTATCCTTCCTATATATATATATATATATATATATATATATATATATATCCATATGTCTTTATATGCACATAAAGTCTTATGCATTTTGTTTTCCAGGTTTTAGCTGAAAAAGAACGCGGCCGCCTTTAACCGGCGGATTTAATGGGTGTCTTCTTGTTTTGTCCTTTTCGTCGCAGGATTATGACAGCGCCTATGCAAATTATACCCACAGATAAACTGGATATAAAGAGTTCGATTTGTTCATTTCAACAGGGGTAACTTATTTAGTGAGGACAGAGCCCTTACTAATGACCCTTTTATACTAATCATATATGTTTTATTTCATTTTTCATTTCATTTTTACTTGTAAATAAAATTAAATCATTTCCCCTCCTTCACAATATGTAAATATGGGATTAGTTTGAACCCCCATTGAGAAACTGGTCTCATTTCGTGGCTGTAATGCGTAGGCTCTTCAGAATAAAATCCTGTTTATGGTGAAAGGGGTTGAATGAAAGCACGTGCTGCATTTAAAAAAAATATTTTTCTGATCTACCGCCAGGCCGAAATAACACAGGGTCTTTTTAACATATAAATGTTTACTCGCTATTCAGTAGTAATGGATCTGCGAGAGTAGCAGATGTTTAATAATCTTCACGAACACTTTTATAATTTCGCTAACGCTGTGTAAAAGATTGCGCTGTGAACATTCGCATCAACATACATGGTAAATAATGTTTAATAATAACGTTGACGGTAATATCATATTTAAGTCTGTCACATACGCGGATAGGTAAGCGTAAGAAAGTTTACGATGATTTCGAGGTAATTGTGGTTGCCGGTGGGTTGGTAAAAATAATTAGGTAAAATAAGTCGGGCAATAAAACTGGTAAAGCCGGGGTTAAAACAAAATGGCGTAGTGGGGGTTTGATAATGAGTGTTCATTAAAGCCTTTTACGATTTTGGTACCGTTTGGTTCTGTTCCTTATATATATATATATATATATATATATATTATATATATATATATATATATATATCTTTGTATGCGTGTGTGTACATATATATATATATATATATATATATATATATGTATATCTTTGTATGCGTGTGTGTACATATATATATGTGTGTGTGTGTGTGTGTGTGAGTGTGTGTATGTATTATATATTTATATATATATCAGCCAAACTATCCGAGTAAGACGGACAAGACACGCGGGACACTGCTGGAGAAGCAAGGAGGAACTCATAAGCGACGTCCTCCTGTGGAAGCCAGCACATGGGCACACCAGTGTGGGCCGACCAGCAAAGACGTACATTGATCAGCTCGGTACGGTTACAGGATGCTGCATAGAGGACCTCCCGAGAATGATGAGCGATAGGGACGGGTGGAGAGAGATTGTCATGGAGATCCGTGCTGACAGCGCGACATGATGATAATGATGATATATATATATTATGAATGTATATACACATTTATGAATGCATATATATGTATATATATATATATATATGTGCGTGCGTGTGTACGTGTATATATATGTGTGTGTGTATATATATGCATGTGTGTGTATATATGTGTGTGTTTGAATATATATACGTTTATAAATGTATATATATATATTTAAATGTATAAATACATTTACAAATCTATAGATATATATATATGTATATTTATAAATGCGAATATATATGTAAGTATACATATATATATGCATGCATGTACATTTATAAATATATGTGTGTAGGTATATATTTACATGTATATATATGTACATACGTGTGTGTATATATATATACATATATATATATATATATATACATTCATAAATCTATATATGTATATATATGTAAATATACACATTCATAAATCTATATATATATATGCATATATACATATATGTATATACATTGATAACTTTATCTATGCAATATATATATATATATATATATATATATATATATATATATAAATGCATATATATGTTTGTATATGTATATATGCATATATATGTGTATTTGGGCAGCATTCTTTTATTTATACAGTAGATTTAAACAAAAGACACATCTGTTTAACAATTTTATTTTTGATCTTTTCGAGTTTTCTGGCCAACTTTTTAATATTTGGGTGGAATTGGTGGATAAGTCCACCAAAGTTCAGGTCCCGAGTACTTTCGAAATAAATTTAGAAATATTCTAACGGAAAATACACACATTCTGCACAAAGAAAAAAATAAACAAAAACTCCAAATACTAGAAGCTTTATACATAAAACAATACAAACCATCCTTAACAAAATTAATTTCCAATGCAGTACACACATTTTTAAAATGCCTATAACACCTTTCTCAATCAATTCTTCTCCTTCCAGCTCCACATTAAATAATTTTAAAAAAACTGGAACACATCACTGATGATGGCACTTCGAAGCGCCAAAAGTACTCGGGACCTGAACTTTGGTGGACTTATCCACGAATTCCACCCAAATATTAAAATGTTGGCCAGAAAAATCGAAAGATCAAAAAATAAAATTGTTAAACAGGAGATGTGTCTTTTGTTTCATGCTACATGCATATATGCATATATGTATATATATGCATATGTATATATACACATTCATAAATTTATATATAATATATATATATATATATATATATATATAATATGCATATATATAATTATAAATGCAATATACATGTTTATATATGTATAATACATATAGTATATATATGCATATGTATACACATTTATAAATGTATGTAAATATATTATCAGTGTGTGTGTGTGTGTGTGTGTGTGTGTGTGGTGTGTGGGTGTGTGTTGTGTGTGTGTCTGTGTGTCTGTGTAAAAAGTTCAACTGCGAGAAATGTTATTAAAAATTTCTTTACCTTTCCCCAAGCAGTGCAAAATATTCTTAATAAGTATCAACTGACCAAAATGAAACAGAAATATTTTTGCTGACCAAAAAAAAAAAAAAAAGAAAAGAAAAGAAAAAGAAAAAAAGAAAAGAAAAAGAAAAAGAAAAAGAAAAAAAGGAAAAGAAAAAAGAAAAAAAGAAAAAACCCGAAAACCCCCGATGAAACAACTAACGATAATAATGCCATTACGTTTACTTGAAATTCGCGGGTTTCAGTCACGAAGTAAAGAAAGGTTTAATTCCGAAAAAAAAAACGTAAATGATAAATAATAAATAAATAGTAAAGGGAGATAATTAGAAGAAAGCTAGAAGAAAAAGATTTAGAAACGATCAAGAGACGGAGGGGGGGGGAGAAATCCACGCGCCTTTTTTTTTAATAGCACAACAAATAAATCAAACAAATATTTGGATTTAGCCAAAGATGCTGTGTAAACGATTTTCTGGGTTCTCGGTTTTTCACACATAATTTAATGTCAAGGTTTTATTGAACGAATTATTATTTTAATGAGATTAAAAAGAAGAAAAAGATGAGAAAGATACAAAGATGTTACTCGGGTGTAGTTAGAGCATCTTGGAAGTGACAACTCCGTGTGCGAGCGCTTAAGTTCTTTTTTCGAAGACCTCAATTTGAATGCTGGGTGGGGTAATGCCCTCGAGGCCGTAGTTGCTCTAATATTTCTTCTGCGCGATTATAACATCGGAGAATACGAGTTCCGAGAAACTTCCCAGGTCGCGCTACAAGTTATCTTTCGGGTTTATAAAATTTTCTTTTCTGCTAAAAATGGTACCATTTCGTCCCATCGGGAGCTACACTGGTCTCCAGAGATACAATACACAACGAGAGATAATAGCGGTTTCGGCTCGATCCTCGCTTTGTCTTCATACTTGTGACTTGTTCCGACTGCCGTACACTGTGGCGAACCGGGTACGAAAATGTCCAGAGCAATGGTTATATTAATAGCCTAGTCTGCAGCTCATTATACTGAAATAGGCAAAGTAGGCATCTTGCTGATGTCTTCATACTTGTCCACCTAGGTGTCCACAATCCTATCGTGTTATGAGTAAAAACATTCTGATTATTTCGATCGCTAGGGACACCCTATTTTGGTTAGGGTTAGATTTATGGGGAGGTGGGGAGGGACCTTTATATCAAAGCTAAGCTAGGGAGCCATGAAGAAATATAGTGAGTTCGATTCTCACTGAGGTCTCTCATTTGTTTCTGGGATATCGCTGCACGCCATACTTTTGTTGGGTTGATTTTGGGGGTGGGGGGGGACCCTTATTACAGCGTAGCATCTTAGTTGGTAGCCAATATGTTAGATTGGTTCGCATTATACTCACTGGGTGACTCAACTATTTCTTCTGACTATCGTGGACACATCTTTTTGTTGGGCTGATTGGGGGTGGGGGGTATACCTTTTATCATCATAGCTATCTAGTGTGACCAATGTTTACGTTGTATGTTCGATTCTCAAACTGGTTCTTACACATTTTCTCTTTCTGCTATCGTTGAGAATCACTATTATTGTTGTGGATTGATTTTGGGGTGGGGGACCCTTATCATCAGCCTAGCTAGTGGACCAATGTTAATGTAAGATTTCGAAATTCCTACTGGTGCTCATTATTCTCACTTATATCTGCTTGGACACCATCTTTTGATTGGGTTTTGATTTTGGGGAGGGAGGAGACTTATCATACAAGCTAGCCTGGAGTGACAATGTTAGTAAGAGATTCCGATCTGCAGCAACTGAGGTAGTTCCTCCTATTGTTTACTCAAGATATCGCTCGAGACACCACTTATTGATTTTCTTTTTTTTTTGTTTGTTTTTTAATATTATTTTTATTATTTTATATTTTATTTTTTGGGTGTATTGTTTTGGGGGTGTGAAGGTGGACCTTAATACATTGGTTTAATGTGTCATAAGCTAGTGGTTAATCATTTGTTATAGTGTTAACAGAGAGATTACTCACTGGGGGTGTCGACCCTCCGATGGGATTTTTCTCGTATTATTCCCGCTCGACCCACGCATCTCTTTTCCCTGTTGGGCTTGAGTGTGTCCTTTGGGGGGGGACCCTTATCCATGCATGCAGGACTCTCTCGTACTCATTGATGCGGGTGACTTCTCCCGGTCAAATTTGACGAGCAACTTACCTCTCTATGTCCCAGTGTATTCGATACGATCTGCTTTGATTCTATTCTTCCTAAGGGCTTTCTTCCTAAATTTTATCTCCTCTTTTATCTTAATTTTTTTTTTTATTTCTAATTTACGTTTTTTTTTTTCGGAAAATTAACCTTTCTCCCTTGTGCTCTTCAACTGTGATTAGATCGCACGATTTCTCAGCGGTATTGCGAAGTGGAACTGCTTGTAACGACCAGCTGGCAGAACTAAAAGCCTCTGAGTTCAGTTGCAGAACATATAAACATATCGCATTTACTACACTATGGTATAGATCCATCTCATAATATCCATCTGTCTTGAGAAAAAATGGTTTTTGGTCCACTAGCATGCCACGATAGTTAACTAAAATGCTGCTTGCTTACGTGCAAATTGCATTTAATTCTACATGCAAAAAATGTGCATATCTCATAAATCTTACTTGCTCTTTGATGAACTCGGTAAGCGGTAAATCAGGGAGCGAGAAGAAAAGAAAAGAGATGGAGAAAATGAAATACAAGAGGAATGAAAGAAATAGAGAGAGAGGGGGAGTGAGAGAGGGAGGAGAGTAGGGGAGGAGAGAGGGGTAGGGGGAGAGGAGAGGGTCGGAGAGTTAGTTTTGGTGTGTCATGTGTGGAGAGCCACGTATGTTTATGTACGTATGATTTTCATCTTGGTTTACTCTTTCTTGATTTTTTTTTTCATTCAGTAGAAAGAATGATGAAGAAGTGAATGATGGTTAGGATTGAAGATGATAACGGTCGAATGCAATTATAGAACAGAAAAAAGACAAGAAAGAAAGAATGGATAGATTGTGTTTAAATTGTCATCGATCTGATGAAGCACTAATAAAATTGAACAGTAAAAGTGTTATTTGAGGCATAAGTTAATTTAGAGAAGATTTTTATTAAGGGGTCAGGCAATATTTGGGTTCAATTATTGGGAGTCAGTTGGATACTATTAGAATAATTTTGCGACCACTGGGCCTTGGGAGGAAAGAGAATAAGGAAGAACTGACAATAATTGGATATGAAATAGGAATTGTTGAAAAAATCAATAAACGCAAGTGGAGAAATTTTATATTAACACAGAACTACAACAGAAACATCAACACGCACACACCCATAACAGCATTACACACACACCACTAGCAGAAAACACAACAACACAAGAAAGAAGAAGAAAGAAACTCTTGGGATTATAAATAAAATTTAACAATTACCAATTTATTACTTTGGACATGAAGTTAACATAAATAACAGAAAACGAGAGATAATTATTATAAAAAATACAAAAAGAAAAAACGATAAATAAAAAGTAAGCAATTAAATGATGACCAATAATTAAGAGTATTATAGACAGATGCCTTATTATGATACTTACCTATTTTCTCTTACGTAACAAGAGAGAAAAGGTAAATAGAAACATGGCAATAGTGAGTATAATCTGCTTTTCTTATCGATACTGAATGATTCAATACACTAGCGAACTGCTGTATTTCACCAGATAACAGTGAAGTAGGATAGAGATATAAATTATAGCGGAAATGCTAATGTAGAAAGAAGTTAACGGTACTCGACTCGTCACACTGCGTAGAACACAAGGTCGCGAGATTAGACTTTGCTGATTGGCACAGAGTTATGGGACCATAATTTCGAGCCATTAGCGTTGCTAACAGTACACGATGAGGACACTCTCAAAGGTGAGGAACTTGTTTGAGGAGACAGTACCGAGAGATGTAGAGCAACATACATGCAACTGTGCATTTAAGGTGTATCGCAATACATTTGTACTATAAAATACATTTATTAGTATAATTAAGTAGAAGAGTAAAGAGAGAGGGAGAACTTTTCGAATCTTGTCTCACCATGTCAAATCTCCAGGGTTTCTTGAGTGTGCACTTTGGTATAATGCACCGTCTTGATATTCCATTTCCTATAATCAAAGCTCGCTGTGATATGAGGTCAGATCACAGAGCAATAGGATTTTAAGATAGCCGACCCTATTAATTTTTGGTTTAGGTGGGTTTGTATTGTTTTATAATAATAGTTTGGTTTGGAGTTTTTGTTTATTTTTTTCTTTTGTGGATGTGTGTTTTCCCGTAGTATATTTCTTTTTCCGGAAAGTACTCGGTGATTTGGTGAATTTCCAATTTCACATATTAAAGTTGGCCAGAAAACCTCGAAAGATCAAATAAAAATTGTTAAACTCAGATGTTTTTTTGTTTTAAATCTACTTGTTATATATAAAAGATTGCTGCCTTATATATTGCATTATCATTCAATATATATTTGATTTTTATTATATATATAATATATATATTTTATTTATATATATATATGTCATTAGATATAGTTAATCAATGTAATACTAATATTGTATATATGCATTATATTATTATGATTTATGAATGTGTATATTTTGTACATATATATACATATATAGATTGTATTATTAATATTATGACACGACTGTAACAAGTGCATTTTTAAGGTCGAATCGATGGGATAACCTTTTTTTTGCCTAAACTATACTTTCCTTTTTTCCCATTTTTTTGTTATTCATGTTTTATTCACCGAGTGGTTGGGGATCATTATTATATTTTTATTCTATGTTATATATATAATTTTTTTATTTATTCTCCATACATCATATTAATTATTTTTGAGCTATTGTACATTTGCTCGAGTCTTTTTAGCGACGGTATTGCGTCACTCAACATTCTATTTAGCGGTATCTATTTAATGTTGGGTCCTTTTATATAGGAGGGAGAGGCCTCTACCGCGGCCAAATGATGATATGATGCACACCGGCTACTGTTCTCCATTCATTATGGCGATTGTGAGTCTATAATGGGCTCCCGCGCCGAACAAAAGTTACATAAATATGTAAAAGTAATTCATCTATGGGTTGAATAATCTTTCTATCGTTCGTGTATCCTGTAATGTTCGAGACAAAAGCCGTTTATAATACAGATGTTTATCGTAAAATTTAACCCAGATTAAGAGCGACATTTTGCTTGTCGATGGCGACTAAACTGGGTACTTGGAATAGGGGTGGTGTAGTGTTTGATTTTTATTATCGGGTCTATTTTCTAACAATATGGGAGAAGTGGAGAAAAGCAATAGCGATAAATCATCAGATAATAGACGAAGGATCGACGATTACTTTTGGAGATCTAAAAAATCAGTATGAAGTGCTGAGAAAAAGAAGAGTTTGAGAATGCAGTCAACAAAAAATTAGCGATGTAGAGATGGACGCTTATTGCTTGACGTTGAAAAATTCAGCTTTATGGTCATTCTCTATTATTAGTATATTCAAAGGCGACAAAGGATCAGATAAGACACATCGACACTAAAAGAATAAATGTTTGGAGATAGATAGATAGATCATAATCATTTAAGTATGCACAAGGACAGAAAGAAAGATAAGGAGTAGAGGGAGAGAGTCTAGAGAGGTGATAGGCCTCAATCGGGAATTTAGTTAGCTCTAAGTATAGATGAATCTCTTCTACGCCGTGCGCCTATCGGTCTCAGTTCTCAGGGAATAGGGATTCCGCCAACGTATCGGTGCATTATATGGGAACGGCACACACTACAATAGGTAGAAAATCAAGTTACAAGAGGAGGAAGATTCATGTCGAGCATATATTTGCCACTGGAAATCACGCGCTCGAAATCACTGGATGGTGGACCCATATGTATATGGCTGGCTTACCTCACAGGATATAGAGATAGTCGTATATTATGATTTATTACCTTCCTATTAGTTCTTCACATACCAGTGGTACCGCGTTGTCTTGAGTCCGTCTCTCGGATAAGTTGTGGCTGATATTGATAGTAAGTAAGAGACAGAACAGACAGACTGATGAATCAAGACAGCACGAACTCAGACCAAGAGCACATGACAGCCAGACCAGACCAAGCCATAAGTAAGGTGTACAACCGCGCTGACAGAAGAACAATAACAAGAAGAATGATTGAATAGTAATCATTCGATATGATTTAAGATTAGATTGAATCGAAACACACGACCACGATTACACTAGGATAGTAGTATATATATTTAATATATATAATTAGTATATTATAATATATAATATAATTAATATAGTATAAAATAAGGACAGAAAAAAACGGGTACAGAAATCGATAAAGGCTGTATAATGAAAACAGAACATACACGCATATTACAATCGAAATCATA
This sequence comes from Doryteuthis pealeii, assembly GCA_023376005.1. Classification (NCBI taxonomy): domain Eukaryota; kingdom Metazoa; phylum Mollusca; class Cephalopoda; order Myopsida; family Loliginidae; genus Doryteuthis; species Doryteuthis pealeii. The sequence goes on along the minus strand of CM042159.1, from coordinate 690,667 downwards.
CCCACGGAATCGAGCAACGAATGACTAGAGATCCGATATTATTGGTTTTTAACCCGAGGCCTAGTTAACCAGGTGTTATTGGGACTCGAGCTTATCACATGTAGTACATTGGGACCTGTAAACTAGATTAGTATTCACACCAACCCACGAGCAACCAACAATTACACTCGAAATATCGGTAAACTCTTACGGCCGTTACGCTATCCGGGATGATGTATGACAAGACTGTAAATATGAAAAAAAAATATTACACCGGGGTCAACGATTATTATTAACATTTGTTAACCATGTAATGTTGAAGAGCGCCCAGGTTCACAAAAGAGAGGATGAGGAGTACGTAATAGTAAACATAGATATTATTTCAACGTACTAATTATATATATATATATATATATATATATATATATTAATATATATATATTATATATATATATAAATATATACAATAGCTCAATGGCATCTTTTTTAGCACACTGGAGTTCAGGTAATTTTAAAGAGAAACATCTTATGTGTTTTGGTGACTTTTAACAATCTTTGCTACTCTCGAAGATCCTCATTAACTAATTGTAATAGCGAGAGGTATAAACATTTTTTCATATGATATCAGACCTCGTAGTCTGTTATTTGGGCCTGGGCGGTAGAATTCAGAAAAAATTATTATTTTAAACTGCAGCACGGTGCTTCATCTCAAACCCCTTTCACCATAAACAGATTTTTACTCTGAAGAGCCGACGCATTACGCCACGAAATGAGCACCGTTTCTCAATGGAGGGGTGGCCAACTACTGCCCATATTTACATTATTGGTGAGAGGACGGGGAATGATGATACTATATTATGTAGCTCAAGTAAAAAGTAGTATAATGTAAAAGATGAACACAGACTTTAATAGACAAAAGATAGGAAAATATTGATACTATATTCAAGATAATAATACTAATGAATCAGACAAAAAAAAACTTGTGCTTTAACATTGTAATGATCAAATTTCGCCGCTGGGTAGAGGTTTTCCAGTTTTCTTACTAATATTTATAGGAAGATTAAGTAAAGGTCCACCTTGGATTGAAATCAAATGTACAAATACTTTCGACTCTTTTTTGGATACACGTTTTACTCTTGTTGGGTTAATTAATATTCGGCGCCATCAGAAGACTTTCTGCTTGATCAATACACTACCTAGAGAAGCGCGATGTCTTTCATCATTTAGCTTTATCAATTAACGTTTCCTGTCTCTTTTCTTTTCCGTTCAATTTCTCTCTCTCTCTCTCCTCTCCTCCAAAGGACAACAGATAGCACTCCCATTAATACAATCCCCGCGGTTAAACGGCCTGCGTCCCGGCGTTCTTTCACTCCTTCAATCAATCCCTTGGACTCAATCCTACAATCGTCTCATCTATCATATACTCCTCTCTGTGACTGATTGCAATTATAAGACCTTAAATAGGGTTATAATATATATATATAATATGTATGTATATTGATATTGTATGTATTAATATATATATATGTTTATGTATATGTATATTATTATAAGGTAAAGGATTAAGATAATATTTATTTTATACTACTACACCTCGCAAAGGTCATAATATTATATTATTGTAGATCGGAGTTTTAAACAGGTTTATTGAGGATGATTAATCCTAAGTAGTTTATTGTATGTAACCGACTCATTATTCTTGCTACTACTATAAAAGCGTGAGGATTAAGAATACAGATGAAAGACTATAATCCGACATGTAGATGGAGGAGGACCCAGGGTCCCGTCTGCTTTTATCTTCCCACATTAACTAGTATACTGTAATTGGATATAATATTATGTTATAGGATCATTAACTTATTACCACCAATGAGGTATGAGCGGTCTATTAAGTATGATAATGCAACTAGTTATCGAGTTATATACTCGCATTATATATGATATAGATTTATGTAGTAAATTGGGATACTCGGTTACGAAAGTGAAACATTTTGTATATTGTATAGCGGCTCAGCTATTCATTACCTCACGCTCTCTTATACATGGGGGAAGTTCAATACACGAGAAGGCACGGTCCTCCGGGCTTATAATCTGTATTTTCAGGGTAGAGTGATTCTTTTGCAAGTTTCATATCTGAGCCAACTATATTTACTATAAGGAGGTGTTCAAACTAAAGTAATATGCCGATTCTGACGCAGTGAGAAACTAATGAAAATAAGCATTCCAGCCAATAAAATTTGGTTAAAATTCACTACGAGTAACTATGCATTTGTCATATAGTACCTATTGATGTAGTAAAACACAAAAAACTATATCAAATACATTATACATAAATATGACTATAAAATACTAGTAAATGTATCTTAGTGTTATAATAATAATAGTGAGAATTATCTACTTAACCTTAGATAATAAAAACATACTCACTATAGGATGAGGTGTCTAGCGGCCTCTGATGTAGTGTGTGTAGAATATACTTAAACTCTAAATTTCATTAACTTCTAATCGATTCTTATACTTTAATAAGTACAAATGTTAAATCAAATCGATCGTTCCAAACCCTACCTCACTAGTCCCATATTATACCACGCGTTTAAGTGGCTTAGTAATTGAGAGACACACACAAGGTGTCAAACATAGGGTGCCCACCCACCACCAAAGCAAAAACACAAACGCAAAATCTTTGTGATAAACGTAATTTTACTATGGGGATCGAGGGTTAGGTTTGGGATTAGATTTAGGAACAGCGAAGATTAAGCGATAGGTGATTGTAGGTTGGGGTTTAGGGTTAAATTTAATGGAAAAATTTAATAAATAAATTTGGGTTCTTTGTTTCTTTTCTGGGTCACCCTCGTATAATACCGGATGAACATCAGTAAAAAATCAGATAGCCACGAGCAACTCTTATAATAATTCTTTGTCTAATAATATTATAACATATGGGTGGTTATTAGAGTGTATATGGTTAGGAGTTGCGTTTAGTAGTTACAGGTCACCTTTAGGCGGTTATGGGATGTTGGGTGTTTGGGGTGATTGAGGTTGTTAACGGTTAGTCTGATAATCGCCGCGCAGAGAGGAGATTAGTATAATTTATAATTTGGGTTCTTTGATGGTATATTCTGGTTCTACTTCTCATATTGTTAGACACCTTTATATGATGATAAAGTTACAGCTCAAGTCCTCTTATTTCTCGTCTACTTTCCATGTCATCTTGCTATATCCATCATATTTTATATCTCTCATTTCTGACTCTAAATCCATTACTTAATTTAATCATAATTCTAGATCATTAATATATTATAAATAATGGAGTGTTGTAGTAATGTGTGTGGTGTGATGTGGTATGTATATGATAAAATAATATATATAATATAGTGTGTGTTTTGAATTATTTTATATAGAAAAATTATGATAATAAGTAGATAAAATAATAATATTACCTACAACGACAATCCTCATCCTGGTGCAGCCCGTAATTATGTAAACGATGTTGTTCGGTAAAGGTCTATAACAAAGTCTTACGTTAGAGAAATCCATTGTCTATGTAAGTTGCGATTTTCTCATACGTGGTATTGCCCCAAATTTCTGAGCGCTATCTCTGTCATAAAAACTATGGGAGCTAAGCTTTAAGTAAAATACACCCTTGCAGGCGCACGAAAAGAGCTATGCCCTCCGAGATGTGCTGGTCACTTTTGGAATAATATTATTAGTTTATATTATGAAGAAAGCTAATATAATAAGATTTAGTCAGTATGAGATATTAGATTACTACACTTGGTGATTACCATATAAATAATTATAAATACGCCTAAATCTGAAAGCCACTGTTCAAAAATCAACTTGTAGCGGTAATAACATTCCAGTCGAGCATGAACGGTCTTCAGTTTATATATAAGCACGCTTAATACAAACCCTTCACCGGTAATTTATAAATTATCAACCAATATCAGATTAAAACGGATTGGATTGGGCCAGCACGTACGGGAACTCGATGCAACTGTGTACTAGTGAGACTAGTATATAGAGCGACATAATTAAGATATTCTGAAGCAAGTAATCTATAATAGTCCAGTAAATAAATTAAGAATTTCTAAATATTTCATCTGGGATAAGTGTGTTATCACTAAAATATACTTTATGGCTATAGTGCTATCAACAAAGATGAATTTAATTAGCTATAGTATATAAACTTATAACTGTGTGTATTCGAATTGTGTGATTGTATAACGTTTATTCCGTCTGATAATAGAACTTTGTCTGAGTGCTAAATCGATTGTGGTATTTGAGTATTGCTACGCGCTGCATATCATAGGTTTATTAGTTGAGCCTTACATCCGACAGACACGTAGTTTCAACGAATTTACACGTCTCTTATGTGGCTCAGTAACACTTTACTGTTTATCCAAACCTTAACCCTCACATAACACGCGGATGCAAAACATCCAGTACAAGTAAAGTATTAATAATCTTGTTAACAGTCTCCATATAAAGTCCCACGCGTAGACAATTGCCGGGACTGATTCAAGTACCACGAGCGGGCGTGAGTAACAATTTATATTGACAACATATAGTACAGGTGTATGTTAAATTAAATACTACATCAACAGTTGAGTGATATCAAGTCTGAAATCAACTAGGCGAAGTAATATATAGTTTTTGACGTCGCTATTAAACTGTGTGTATAGAGTCACCAATCTTAATTAAGTTCTTACCCACTACAGTGCTCCATATACAGGTGTAAATTTTTTTGTTAAAAGAGCCTCTTTTATTAAGGAATAATGTTGTATGATTTATTTACTTATACTCAGTGAGTACAAATACTGTACGCCGGAATAATGGGAATTTTTAATACACCACTACACTACTCCCACCCACTCCAAGGTACAATTATAGTATATTTAATAAATATATTACCTATTTTTATATACAATTCTACTACCGGTAAGGGGGGAATTTTATTTATTTAAATATTTATTGTAATAGTATATATATGATTAAATGAAGAAAAACTCTAATTGCTTTATCATTACAATAATTTATTTTCTATCCGTATTAATCCGGCGAGATCCTTCAGGTAATCATTAGTTAGAGACGTTGACTAACATTAACAAGTAATGTTATCATTTTGTTCGGTTTATTCCGTGAAGTTTCATGATATAAACCTACTGTTGAAAATAATGAGAATGTCGTGAGATCGTGGTATGACAGTTGGGTTAAGTATATTCATAGAAATCTTAACATTCTACTCGATTCATACTAATCGCTACTGTCAACTATCCTTCTCGGACTAGCTAGTTGGAAAGCGTATCATATCTGCTCATTTATGTCTAACCTGCAACTCTGCTGCGTCTAAAACTAATTGGACATAGATCTCTCTAAGCTGGACGAGAGGAGATAATACAATAATATCATATACCTCTATCCTATCATGCAGCTAGTAGGTATAATAGTTAAGTGAGCAGATTTTAGGCTCTTTTATAACCTTGAGTATAAGAGTAATCGGTCTATAGTTAGAAGGTATAACTCGATAGAATTTACACTATTCCTTGTCTAGCACAGCAAATGGCATTAAGCCGCTATAAGAATATCGTTGACACTGTGATGTTCACATCTCAACTGCTGCGAGTGAATTGTATTAATAAGGACAAAAAGAGGGTTACCGTAACTAAATCGACAAAGTGATATAATACTGAGTAAATTAATAAAATTGTTATTCATGTTGAGGTTTTCTCATCAACCTTGATGATAGTATAAATAATCATATCCAGAAGTATAGAGAAACTTCAGAGATTGCGAGTGAGGCTTGCACGCTAGCTTAACTGATGGCACCTGTATCATTCCCACTAAAGCCGTCACAATGATATGCGGTCACCAAGAGTATTGAATTCCATAAAATGTCTGAAATTCGCACAATAGACATCTTGGGCTATTCAATTACTAGAATATTTTTATCAAAAGTTCACACAAAGAAAATTAGCAGTTATTACAGATTTCAATATTCTATTGTGGTTTATGCACTCAAATAACGGGTTTGTGTAAAAAATTTTTGATAGATTATCATATGAAATAATTTTATATGAGATTATCGTAATATTCATTAATAAAGACTTCACAACTTCAATCAAGAAATCTTAATGAGTCGGAACGAGTGAATTAAATCTCTCTCTGCCCTTTTATAATAGAAATATAGAGAAACTAAGTGGTCTCGTTCGTAAGATTAGATAATGTTAAAAGCATCACATCTACATGCATATATATATATAAGTCTCTCCATCTTGTCGTATAGTCGCTCTTCCGGTTAGGAAATCCCAACAAGGTTTCTTAGTTCGATACGCCTGCATAGCGATGAGGTCAGCATAGGAACTTTCTCTGCGCGGCTCAATCGTCGTCGTCTGGCGGCTCCTACTCATCTCTTCAGACTCCTGCATCATAACTCACATCCTCTGCTTGAGGCTCTCCATCAGCGCTACTTCGATACCACCACCTCGCGCTCTTCGTCCCTCGCTCATCTCATCCTGTACTCCTGTCGCGTCTGGATCTCCTGTTCTGACTGATACTGACTTTTGAGGTCACTCCCCCGACGATTTTACTTTCATATCTATGATCCTCTCTTATCTCTATCTTTATACTCTCATCCGTTCATAATATATCTATATCTCTCCTCTACTCCCTCTATATATATTTAGGTATTAAGTGGTACCTAATAAATGTAAGTCACTATAATATGCTAGTATTATTTTGTATACCTGAGATATAATTGTAATATATTATTAGTTATATACTTTAGAATTATTGCTATTATAGCTATCTGTTACAAGATAAAGATAAATTACTGGATTATTATTTTTAAGGCAATTGTACAAGTCTGTTATAAGATGGATGATAATTATTACATTATAAGTACAGAGTAACAATTTAAGATGATATGGCCAAAATCGGAACCTGAATAATGGAAAGTATCTTATATTAGTCATGCTGTATAATGCCTTTATATATGTATTTATTTACATAAATATATCTTACATATCATATTTTTTCGGTCACTTATATATTGAATAGAGGAAGTCACCGCCCTATCGCACTCGCCTATACATCGACTATAACTAAGATAATGTGAGGTAAGTACACCTGTTATAGGTTTTCCGAATACGTACGTATTAGTGATCAATTTAGGTTCAATGGGGATCACATAAGCTATTACTGAGGATTAAAGGTCGTCTTGGAAATGTATTTAGAACAATCGTTCACCGGCATCTTAATTCAGCGAAGGTTTATAATCACTGATTCGGGCACAGTAAACATAGAATAATAATTAACAACAGCTTAACAGCGGTGTACTCCAGCTATGGGTTAGTGAATTCGAAAGCATACCCCACCCCGTGGATTGAAATAATGGGTTGGGGTCAAAGGTTCCGTGGATGGCTCCCGAATTACAGAAGGTTCCCAAGTTCGAAACAAAGGTTTCGATTTCGAGAGGTTCCGAGTCCGGACAAGAATAACTTGAAGAAGACCGTAAGGGCCACGAAACGGCCGAAAGGGTTGTACAGATAACAATAAGATGAGGACAACTAGTCCGAATCAACCCAAATGAATATAAACTGAAAACGTTCTAACGCGACATTACGACCATAATAAGCTTCCATTCCAGTGAAACATACCGTGTTTATCTACATTTCTCCACAACGCGCTCCCGCATAGAACACACACACACAATATATATATATATTAAATAATATATATTTATATTTAATTTTATATATTATATATTATATGTATCCATAATTTATTCACTTTAACTTTCCGTCGTAGTGCCATCAAGTAAATAATATCATAGATAATATGTCTCGAATATATCTAAGATACAGTTATTATTAATATTTTTTAAAATTTAAAAAAAAGGTAATTTACATGTCGACTAACGTTGAAGTGGGTAGGGTCCTGTAAGAAATGCATTTCAATTTGAATAGAACACAATGGTATGACCCAATCTTATATTTTCCTTAATAATAATAATTTATATATAAATATATATAATAAATTATAAATGTAGTAATAATTAATGAGTAAGAATAGTATAATAATAAAAGTACCACAATAAGATTACATGACACATGTACAAGTAAGATGACAGAAATCGGAGAAGTAAATTAATCAGATCACTGTTAAGATAGTAGATATTTTATAAATTTAACATATTCAATAATTCCCAAAGGAGGTTATGATAGATCATATTAATTTTCCGTCACGCAAGTGACACTGCAGAACGCGTTGAATTTGAATCAAAAAGATCTCAGCTGATAAATATCTCAAAGGATCCCTCAAATTGACGCAATAAACATGCACGGAGAATTTAATGCAGGAAACAGCGATTCATCTGGAAGACTTGTAAAAATAGGATACGAATATTCCTTCATCGTCTCTCGACAAAGCTCTCTGCATTCTCGTCTCTCCTCTCTCTCATACCATCAGTGCAATTCAACACCACAAAGCCTTCCCCCACACAGCCCACTTGACAGAATGACTAGTTATAACGAATAATAGCGATGCTATTACGAGCGGGTGTTGCTGAGGAGATGAGATAAAGACAATAATAGTCTCCATCATAGAGGCATTACATAACTAATGCACTAGCATAGAACTCTATCTATACAAAATAAACACAATCTGATTATATATATATATGATAGATAGATATATATAATAAATATACTATAATGTATATATAATATCAGTATATGCTTGGATTACTATACACTATTTCTATAATATATATATTTGGGGGATTTAATGGCAAGCATTGTAAAGTGTTTGAAATAAATGAAACTTAATTGGATGTTATGTACTAAGTTCCTTTTTATTTCATCAAATAGTTCGAGAGACTGACCTCTCTTTTACAAGGATTTTTAAGATTGGTTGACTACAGTTGTCACTGGCGTTTTTATTGGTTATGGGGTGTCTATTTTCGACCTACCTTTGAACTTCAGCTGCCCTCTTGATTTGGTGAGGTTGGAATTGGCTGGAGTCAGGGGTGTGTTGCTTTGCTTTTTGTTGGACTGCTTTTGATGTCAGCTGTCTTCGCTGCCCTCTTCATTGGCGAGGTTAGGATTGGCTGGAGTGAGAGTGTAGGTATATAAGTCATTGGTGCGGCGGAATTGAAATAGTTGTTCAAGCGTTTAAGTTACCTAGATCTTGAACATATAGCCTATTATATTATCAATATATATGTACTTGAAATTAACACATTAAAGAATAAAATCAAAAGTAAAGAAACAAATAAAGAACAACATTTCAAACAATAAAATTATGATATTTGTGGTTTTTCATACTTTTATACTTACATATCATCGGATTTATTCTATTTTCATTAGTCACCACACACACACACACACACACACACGGCCCCCATATATTATATATATATATATATATATATATATATATATATTATATATATATATATTCTATAAAAAAAGAAGGTTCGCAAAAAGGATTTTTTTTTAAATTATCATTATCTTACATATGTGCACGTGTTTCGTACTTCTGCTATCTTTCTTCAGCATTAACCATATTTTGGCAGAATATTTATATTTTCTGATATTTGATAAGTTGTGTGTGTAACTTAATTTTTGTTTATAACAAATTTAAAAAAAAACAATAATCCATTTTGCGAACCTTCTTTTTATAATATTTAATTTTCTCTGTTTGGGCCCATAACAAAACACTTTATATTAATATATATATATATATATTATATTATATATTAATAATATATATATATATATATACGGGGTTAGTTTTTTTCAATTCATGTTGAAATTCTTTAAAAACTACAGCCTACATTGATTACTCTACGAGGCTCCGAGCAAGAATCCGACGAGTGAAAAGAACTCACTTGAAATCGACAATAATCTTCTCTACGCTGACAACGATCGACCACACACAAGCATCAAGACAAGGGAGAAAATCACCTCATTCGGGTGGAAACTTTACCCATCCTTTATTACTCACAGATTTTAACGCTACAGAACTACCATCTCTACGGCCCCATGAAAGAGGAAGCAGTTTCAGTTTTTGTTTTGAGAATGTGAAATGTGAAGAAGTGGCTCAAAGAACAGTCAACAGAAATTTTACGGGACAGAGATACCTGGCTCTCATTCGAAGGTGGAACATTGCTACTGAGAGAAACGGTGACTATGTGGAGAATTAGGGATGTGATCCAGAAATGACCAGTTTCATATACGTGTCCTGTTGTTGGTAAGTATAACCTGTCCTAAACAAAATGGCATTAACTTTTTGACTCACCCTCGTAAAAAGGACTCAGATATTTGACCGTACTCATGAGGCACCACACAAAGAATCCAGTCTGTTCACAACTAAGATTATTTCAGAACAATGACTCAGCTGTTTGACCCACCTTGTCGGCTAGGGCGTTAGAATGCACCGACTGCACCGATGCAGTGGGGTAAGACTCCCCCGATGGGGCCACCTGTTCGCCGTGGTTAGAGACCCGTGATGCATTAAGGATAGAACCCAGGTGGATGAGCAGTTTTCATGACTTGCAATACTCCACTTTGGTCCTATATTGGGCTAGACCGTCGGTCGGAGAGGCCCCTCCGATCAACGGCTGGTCACGTCAAGCCCTAGAACCTATATGATTTTCGCAAACCCTATTGCCCTTATGGCAAGCTCCAAACTCTTTTTATCATATGGGTGCTGGGAGGCGGTGACTGAGGGTCTACATGTCCTGGGAATGACGTTAAACTCTATCCGATGGTGAGGTTTCCAGTTTAGGAGGTTTGGGGAATGTGGAGCACCCCTTCATCACCATTGCTCCCTGGGTCCACTCTGACACCGGAGTGATAGTACCTTATAGTCCCATCTATGGGGTTGAATAGGAAAAACATGAGGTGATTTAAATAAATTGTTATTATGCATTAAGAATGAATTTATTTCACAACGTTTTCGGCATTTAAATGACCCACGAGGTTGATATGCCGTTAAAAAAAAACAAACCAACCAATCAGGTGTTTGACCTTCTCGTGAGCACAACACAACAGCATATTAATGAAAATACGAACACAATTCACATTTGAAATGCGCATTGCGAGAAATTGTCAGTATCAAGCGCCCATTGATTCATGTCTGTGCTGGCCTTAGATTACACAGGCTCTATAAGTGATAACTAGCAGCGGCTACCCGGCGTCGACTGGGTAGAGTGGGATTTTTCAAGTTAGTCACGCAGATCCATTATTGCTGAATCGTGAGTTGAATACTCGTGGGAATGCCCCATAAATCTCCATGTAAAAAAATAGAACCTTGCATTGATCCAGTGCTCTGAAAGAAATGTTAATGTCTACTATCTAAAATAGAAATGAAAAAAAATCGATGCTGTTAATCATTTAAATTTTTATTTTTTAATTATCTTCATTGAATACATAAAATCTCTATTATTTTTGCTTCAAACCAAAAGCTCTTGTGATATTTATGTGTATATATATTACTTTGTAGTTAATTGTTTTATTTTCGAAATGTTCCTCCGACATACATATACACACAACTGCCCTTTATATATGTACAGATGCTTAAAAACCAAGCCTGGTGATATTTAATGTGTATTATATTTACTTTGTCGTGATTTTTTTTATTTTCGAAATTTCCTCCGGACATACACATATACACAACTGCTTTTATTATGTATCGATATAATGAACATCCTTACTTGTAATATAACAATACATATATATACATATATATATATATATATATTTATTATATATTATTATATATTAGTGTGATTTGTGTGTGTGTGTATGTGTATATATTATAATTAAAAAAGGAATGGTAGAAAACCAGACAGACTTGAATTTCTTGTAGTTAACAAATCTCTAGACCCTGAAATTTATATAATACATATATATTTAATAAGAAAAGAAAAGAAAAATAATAAGAAGATAATAATTTATTGATGATGTCAATTTTGTGAAGCGACTGAACTTGAGTCTATTTGACATTGTGTCGAGAGTTCTCCGGATATAGAATCCTTGTCAGTTTGCATTATCATATTCCTATAAAAGTCTATGTACGGGTGTGCGTGTGTTGTGTGTGTGTGTGTGAGAAAGAGAGAGAGGGGGGTGAGAGAGGCATACAGAGACAGGACGGACAGACAGAGATAGAGAAATAGACACAGATGGAAACATCTAGAAACAAAATGAAAGAAAGAGATACTGTGTGTGTTGTTGTATGTGAGAGAAGATATATATATATATATTATCGAGTGAGAAAAACAAACACAGAAAGAAAGAATTAGATAGTGTGTATTTTGTGTGTGGGTTTGTGGTTGAGAGTGCGCCCGCATGCACGTGTTAGAGAGGAAGAGGGGGAGAGGAAATAGAAAGAGAGAGAGAAAGAGTGGGGAAAGGTGATATACAGAGAAAACAGAGAGATGGGGAGAGACAACAATAAACGATAGATTGTGTCTGGTTGGGTGGGCGTGTGGGTGTGTGTGCAAGAGAGAGAAACAGACAGAGAGAGAGAGAGAGAGAGAGAGAGAGAGAGAGAGAGAGAGAGAGAGAGAGAGAGACAACAGTGATAGAAATAAACATTTGGATAGAGACGGAGGAAAAAAGGTAAGATCAATAGAGAGGATGAGGAAAAGGGAGAGAGAGACAGAGAAAAGTATGTGTGTGGAGAGAGAGAGGGGAAGAGAAAGAAAAGGAAGTGTATGTGTGTGTGAAGAGAGAAGAGCTAGAGAGAGAGAGAGGAGGGAGAGGGGGAGATATAAAGAGAGAACAGAAAGAAAAGAGTGTGTATGTGTGGTGTGAGAGAGTAGATAGAGAGAGAGAGGTGTTGTTGTGAGAGAAAGAGAGAGAGAGAGAAGGGAGAGAGAAAGTGAGAAGAAAAGAAATATGTAGAGAGAGAGAGAGAGAGAGAGAGAGGGGAGGGAGGACGAGACAGAGAGACAGAGACAGAAGAAGATAATGAGAGAAAAAAACAGAGAAAAGAAAGAAGAGAGAGAGGAGTGAAAAGAGAAAAGGAAAGTGAAAGAGAAGAAAGAGAAGACAACAGCAGACAGCAGAACATAGAAGACAAGAGAAGAAAGATCGATAGACAGAAACGAGACAGAGAAAAAAGGAGAGAAAACTAGAGAAGAGAGAAGAGAGAGAGAGAGAGAGAGTGTGTGTGTGGTGTGTGTGGTGTGGTGTGGTGTGTGGGTGTGTGTGTGCAACGCCGCGCGCCAGACGCGTTCTATATTCGTGACACACATTTCGGTGTCTTGAAGAGGAAAACTTACCGAACCAATTATATATTTATCTGTTTGAGCGTCGATGTGATTTAGCACAAGGTACAGTAGGACACCTAGTGAGAATCGATTACACTATTCAGCGAAAGCGTAACTGTAAATAGGCCACGATAGACAAGGCGCGGGAAAATGGGGAAGGCGGGCTGGTGCGGTCGGGATAGACAGAAGAACGATCAATCATAGAAGGGTTGTTCAGAAAGTAATCGAGACTGAACCCATAATTATCAAGAGAGAAATGAACACGAATGAAACGTTGTATTTTTCCTCAATAAGGAAAACTGGCCATAGGTTTCAGCTGAATGAGGCATGTCGTCGACGCTAGACTAGGATTTGACGTTAGTTCTTCTTGTGTATATGGTGAGCTTTTCATTAACAAAAATAAAAGTCTGTGCATTATATTTTGTCTCTCGCGAATCATAAGTAATAAAAATGCCACCTTATCAACGTGTTCCCTTAATTCACCGTAAACTTACGCAACACTGCTTGAAAATTCGCGTGAGGGGCCCGAAGTTAATCACCAGTTTTAATTCAACCTCATTCCAATGCTGAATCAAGCTCATGTGTAAACCGTCTCTTATTGCCACCCATCAAACTCTGTGAGGGTCTTTGCCACTTTAATCTCTGTTAATAAATTTGTACTTTTCTCATTCAGCCTCTTTCTATGTCCTTCTCTCTCTCTCTCTCTCTTCTCTTCTCTCTGTCAATATATATGTCTGTCTGTTAGTCGTCTGTCTGTCTGTCTTTTTCTTCTCAATATATATATATATATATAAAATAATATATATCTAATCTTATAATATATATATATATATATATATTATTATTTCTAATGTGGTCGGTCTCTCTCCTCTCTCTCTCTCTCTCTTCTCTCTCTCTCCTCTCTCTCTCTCTCCACTGACCCCCTCCTGTATTCTCCTCATCTTTTATCTGTCTGTTCTTTTTGTCCTTTTTCCTCTCATTCTTCCTTTTCATTCATTTCTCCATTTTCCCCCTTCACCATTCTTATGCTTATCTCCCCTTTCCCCCCTCTCTTCTCTCTTTCTACTCTCTCTCTCTCTCTCTCTCTCTCTCTGCCTTCTCTCTCTTTTTCTCTCTTTGTTCCTTTGCCTTCTCTGTCTCTCTGTCTGTTTCTCTTATCTTCCTCCTTATTTTCTCCATTTTTTATATTTTTCCCTCTCTCATCTTTCTCTTTCATTTCTCTTCCATTTTCCTTCACATTCTTCTCTTCTATCGCCCACCACTCTATCTCTCCGCCCCCCCTCCTCTGCTCTCTCTCTCTCTCCTCTCTTCTCTTCTCTCTCTCTCTCCCTTTTGCTCTTTGCCTCTCTGTCTCTCTGTTCGTCTCTTTCTTTCTTCCTGTATTTTCTCCATTTTTATAATTTTCCCTCTCTCTTTTCTCTCATTCTCTCTTCCTTTTCCCTCACCATTCTTTCTCTTCCTATCCGCCACACTCTAATCTCTCACGCCCCCCTCTTCTTCTCTCTCTCTCTCTCTCGTCTCTCTCCTTTTCTATCTCTTTTGTCTCTTTGCCTTCTCTGTCTCTCTGTCTGTCTCTTTCTTCTCTGTATTTTCTCCTTTTTATATTTTCCCTCTCTCATTTTTCTCTTTCATTCTCTCTTCCATTTCCCTTCACCATTCTTTTTCTTCTAACCGCCCACACTCTATCTCCGCGCCTCTCTCTCTCTCTCTCTCTCTCTCTCTCTCTCTCTCTCTCTCTCTCTCTCTCTCTCTCTTTCCTTAGCACTGAAAGCAAAGCAGAAAGATCTTAACAGTTCCTTATTTTCATTTCACTAACTCACAGAAAGCCGGGATAACTTGAAACTTTGTTTACCTTTTGTTTCTTTTGAGCCAGTCAGCCTTTAAATGATTTGACCATGACTTGCCGCTTTCTCATCTGACCCGGACAAAAGAGAACATTCTGTCGTGCCATTAACACCCCCCACCCCTGCAACCATCCCAAGGAAAGCGGAAGCGGAAACAAATTAACGAAAACAAAAACAAAAGAAGATCTTGAAATCAACAAAGAAGACCGACATTGCCAGAAATGAACAGGTTGTTCTTTAGATAAGCGAAAGTCTCAAACCGCGCAGAATAATACGACCTCGTTGGGGTATTCACTATCAGTTTCATTCCAAGCTTGAAAAATAATTGTTTCTTTTGGCCACATTCGTAAATAGATGGATAGATAGATAGATTGATAGTTATAAGCAGACTGAGATAGATAGATAGATAGAAGCAGACTAAGACAGACAGAGTAGATAGATAGATAGATAGTTAGATATAAGCAGACTAAGATAGATTGATTAATAGATAGGGACACAGACTAGCATAGATAGATAGATAGATAGATAGATTATAAAGCAGACTAGATAGATAATAGATAGATAGAATTAAGCAGACTATATAGATGATAGTAGATAGATAGATAGATAGAAGCAGACTAGATAGATAGATAGATAGTAGATAGATATAAGCATACTAAGATAGATAGATAGGATAGAAAGCAGACTAAGATATATAGAAAGATAGATAAGATAGATGGATAGGATAGATAGAGTAAGCAGACTAAGTAGATGGATGGTACTAGATTAGATAGATTAACGCAGGACTAATATAGATTGATGGATAATAGATTAATAGACGCAGACTAAGATAGATGGATGGATAGATAGATAGATAGACGCCAGACTAAGATTAGATGGATGGATAGATAGATAGATGAAGCAGACAAGATATATAGAAGATAGATAGATTAGCATGGAAGAATAGATAGATGTAAGCAGACTAGATAGAAGATAGATGAGATAATACGATAGACGCAGACTAAGATAGATGGATGTAGATGAGATAGATAGACGCAGACTAAGCATAGTTAGATGAGATAAGATAGATAGATGTAGCAGACTAAGGATAGATGATGGATAGGATAGATAGATAGACGCAGACTAAGATTAGAGATGGAGTAGATAGATAGAAGACGCAGACTAAGATGATGGATGGATAGATAGATGATAGACGCAGACTAAGATAGATGGATGGATAGATAGATAGATAGACGCAGACTAAGATTAGATGATGGATAGACAGATAGATAGACGCAGACTAGATAGAATGGAGGATAGATAAGATAATTGTAGCAGACTAAATAGATTGGGATGGATAGATAATAGATAGACGCAGACTAAGATAGATGGAGGATAGATAGATAGATTAACGCAGACTAAGATAGATGGATGGATAGATAGATGATAGACGCAGACTAAGATAAGATGGTGGAGTAGATAGATAGATAGACGCACAGACTAAGATAGATGGATTGTAGACAATAGGATAGACGCAGACTAAGATAGAGGATGGATAGATAGATAGAGTAAGCAGACTAAGAAGATGGATGAATAGATAGATAGATAGACGCAGCTAATAGATGGATTGGATAAGATAGATAGATAGACGCAGATGAAGATAGATGATGCGATAGTAGATAGTAGACGCAGACTAGATAGATGGATGGATAGATAGATAATAGACGCAGACTAACGATTAGATGGATGGATAGGACAGATAGATAGACGCAGACTAAGATAGATGGATAGATAATAGATAGATATAAGCAGACTAAGATAGATAGATAGATAGATAGATAAATATAAGCAGGACTAGATCGATAGATAGTAGATAGATAGAAGCAGACTAAGATAGATAGATAGATAGATAGATAATAGATAGATATAAGCAGACTAAGATAGATAGATAGATAGATAGAAGAAGCAGACTAAGATAGATAGATAGATAGATAGATAAGATAGATTAGATGCGACTAGATAGATAGAATAGATAGATAGATAGATAGATAGAGCAGACTAGATAGATAGATAGATAGATAATAGATAGATAGATGCAGACTAAGATAGATAAGATTTTAGATAGTAGAGATTATAAGCACCCCCCCCCCCCCCCCCCCCTGACTAAGAATTAGATAGATAGATTAGAAGATAGATAGATAGATAGATATAAGCAGACTAAGATAGTATAGATAGATAGATAGATAGATGAAGAGACTAAATAGATAGATATATAGAATAGAATAGATAGAAGCAGACTAAGATAGATTAGATAGATAGATAATAGATAGAGCAGACTAAGTAGATAGATAGATAGATAATGAGATATAAGCAGACATAAACATAGATAGATAGATAGATAGAAGCAGACTAAGATAGATAGATTAGATAGATAGATAGATAGATGCCAGACTAAAGAAGATAGATAGATAGATAGATAGAGAGATAGATAGATAGATAGATGCAGGACTAAGATAGTAGATAGATAGATAGATAAGATAGAACAAACTGAGATAGATAGGATATACCATTGCGGTTGTTAATGATAAGTATCTGCTTGTCCGCAAATCAATTACTACTAAATAAGTTCGATCCTCGCTAGTTGCGACATTCTGTCACATCCTACCGTGGAAATAGATAGGATAGAGATCTTCAAAAAGTATTTTCTTAGTTTTTATTTTACATTTAATTTTCTGATTCCGGTACTTATTTTCACCATCTGTTAACACTCATAATTCTTTCTTCTATTCACTCCTCAGCATTTTTTTCTTTTTATTATACTGTTAAATAAGTTTCAAAGTATTATGTTGAATTTAAAAACAAATTTCTGATGCAGGGTCGTTCCCACAAAGCGTTTCTTCCTGACTTCAGTCTTGCGTAGGCAACTACTCCGCCCGCGCTCCACTCACTTCAGTTATTAATGGGCAAAGTCCCCCAACATCGGCACTCACTCGAACCTCGCGCCGTGCACGCACAATTCTCCTGATTCGGATGGACCGTGTAGGCCCCCAACTTCCGGGCACACTGAATTTCACCTCGCGTCCATCCAGCGCCCAATGCTTTTCTTTGCATTCGGACGAGGGCACGGTTCGACTCAAAACGCAGCGAGACAAGGTCTTGCTCCTTTTTCTAAGGAGTACGGTAGTAAACTCGTTTCCGTCAGAAGTAAATAAGGACTATTCTCAGATTGGACGTCTTTAAAACGTAGGTAGTGATAGTGAAAAAACAACCCTACCTACAAATGAAGCGGTGCCTTGCTGAAAAAAAAAACAGTGCTTCTTGGGCGTTTTTTCCCGAAAAGTTTTAATGCGATATTTTTTCCCTCTCCAGTCTTTTCTTCACAAGTAAATGTAAATATCTCTCTCTTTAAAGTATTTTAAGGGTGGACTAATATTTACATTTACGATGCATAAATAGGCTTACCTTTTAACGCCTTCAAACCACAAAAAATAAATTTGTCGATAAAAACGCCTACAATCGCTAAAAAAATTTTTTTTGGTTATTCATCTCTCTCTTTG
>CM042159.1:641204-671929 GCA_023376005.1 Doryteuthis pealeii | reverse complement strand
CGGAGATATTAAGCAGACTAAGATGATAGATATGATAGTATCGAAGATAGATCGCTAGACTAAGATAGATGGATTGATAGATAGAATAAATAGCGCAGACTAAGATAGATAATTGGATAGATAGATAGATGTAAGCAGCAAGATAGATGATGGATAGATAGAGTAACGCGACTAAGAATGATGGATGTGATAGATAGATTAGATAGACCAGACTAAGATAGATGGATGGAAGATAGATAGATGAGACGCAGATAGTAAGATAGATGGATGATAGATAGTAGATGAGACGCATGACTAAGATAGATGGATGGATAGATAGATAGATAGACGCAGACTAAGATAGATGGATGATAGATAGATAGATGTACAGCAGACAGATGTGGATGATAGATGATAGATGGAGCAGACTAGATAGATTGGAGGTAGATAGATAATAGACGCAGACTAAGATAGAATGGATGGACAGACTAGATAGATATGACGCAGACTAAGATAGATGGATGGATATGATAGATAGATATACGCAGACTAAGATGATGGATGGATAGACGATAGATGAGCAGACTAAATAGATGGATGGATAGATAGATAGATGTAAGCAGACTAAGATAGATGGATGGATAGATAATAGATAGACGCAGACTAGATAGATGATGGATAGATAGATAGATAGCGCGACTAAGATAGATGGATGGATAGATAGATAGATGTAGACGCAGACTAAGATAGATGATGATGAGATAGATAGATAGAGCAGACTAAGATAGATGGATGGATAGACAGATAATAGAACGCGACAAGATAGATGGATATGATAGATAATAAGATAACAGACTAGATAATAGATAGTATATAAATAAGCAACTAAATTGATATAGTAGATAGATAGAGCAGACTAAGATAGATGATAGATAGAAGATTAGATAGATAGATATAAGCAGACTAAGATAGATAGATAGATAGATAGATAGAAGCATGACTAAGATAGATAGATAGATAGATAGATAGATAGATAGATGCAGATAAGATTAGAAGATAGATAGATAGATAGATAGAATAGCAGACTAGATAGATAGATTAGATAGATAGATAGATAGATAGATGCAGACTAAGATAGATATGATAGATAGATGATAGATAAGCGATAGATAGATAGATAGATAGATAGATAGAAGATAGATAAGACTAAGATAGATAGATAGATAGATAGATAGATAGAAGCAGACTAAGATAAGATAGATAGATAGATTAGATAGACAACTAAGATAGATAGATAGATAGATAGATAGAAGAATAAGATAGATAGATAATAGATAGATAGATATAAGCAGACTATAGATAGATAGATAGATAGAAGCAGACTAAGATAGAATAGATAGATAGATAGATAGATAGCAGACTAAAAGATAGATAGATAGATAGATAGATAGATAGATAGATAGATAGATGCAGACTAGAGATAGTAGATAGATAGATAGATATGAACAAACTGAGATAGATAGGATATACCATTGCGGTGTAATGATAAGTATGCTTGTCTCGCAATCAATTACTACTGAATGAGTAAGTTCGATCCTCGCTAGATGCGACATTCTGTCACATCCTACTCGTGGTAAATAGATAGATAGATAGATCTTCAAAAAGTATTTTCTTAGTTTTTATTTTACATTTAATTTTCTGATTTCCGGTACTTATTTTCTACCAGGTTAACACTCATAATTCTTTCTTCTATTCACTCCTTCAGCATTTTGTCTTTTTATTTATACTGTAAATAGTTTCAAAAGTATTATGTTGAATTAAAAACAAATTCTGATGCAGGGTCGTCCACAAAGCGTTTCTTCACTGACTGCAGTCTTGCGTAGGCCAACTACTCCGCCCAGCGCTCCACTCACTTCAGTTATTAATGGGCAAAGTCCCCCAACATCCGGGCACATCACTCGAACCTCGCGCCCGTGCAACGCACAATTCTCGTGCATTCGGATGGACACGTGTAGGCCCCCAACTTCCGGGCACCTGAATTTCACCTCGCGTCCATCCAGCGCCAAATCGCATTTCTTTGCATTCGGGAGGGCACGGGTTCGACTCCGGCAGGCGAGACAAGGTCTTGCTCTTTTTCTAAAGGAGTACGGTAGTACTCGTTCTCCGTCAGAAGTAAATAAGGGACTATTCTCAGAATTGCGTCTTTAAAAACGCTAGGTAGTGATAGCTGAAAAAACAACCCTACCTACAAATGAAGCGGTGCCTGCTGAAAAAAAACAGTGCTTCTGGCGTTTTTCCCGAAAAGTTAATGCGATATTTTTCCCTCTCCAGTCTTTTCTTCACAAGTAAATGTAAATATCTCTCCTCTTTAAAGTATTTTAAGGTGGGACTAATATTTACATTTACGATGAATAAATAGCTTACTTTTAACGCCTTCAAACACAAAAAATAATAATTTGTCGATAAAAACGCCTACAATCCGCTAAAAAATTTTTTTGGTATTCTCTTTTTTTTCGACAGTCAATTACAAATAAAAAAAATAAAAACATTCTTTTCGGTATTTTTATTTTATTTTGATATATTTATTTCCAACAATTAATAACAAAAAAAAAAAAGAAAAATTTAGATATTTTTTAAAATTTTAACTAAAAACAAGACACCGTTATCTTGAAAATAAGTAAAACAGTCCGTTTATTTTACAACTGGGTCAGTTTCTGTATTGATATATTTTGGCAGAATTCTGTATTCATGGTTCTTTAACGAAAAAAAAACAAACTCCTGTATTATAAAAATCTTCTGTTAAAATTATTGAGTTTCTTATCTTTACAGAAAAAAAATTGAAAATGTTTTTTTGTTGGTTCATTTTTTTCATAATTCATAAAATAAAATAGTGGGTGTAGACCTCGTAAAATATTTCCCCTAATACATTTTAATCTATAGTTTAGGGTCATCAACTTAAACAGTAAAAACGCCTTTTGGGACGAATTTAATTGTTTAAAAGTCTATTTAAAAAAAAAATAGATATGTAATTTTGATTTATTTATTTATTTTTATTTTTTTTTTTACTGATGCCATTATGTTATTACTTTTCTACTAAAACAAAAATCAGACATTCGATAATGGATTTAAACAATTTTAATTCAAATATCACATTATCCGACTGTAAAGTCGTCGGGGGAGGCCTAGAGCCGGTATCAGTCATACAATGAGAGAGTCTATCCTCATTCCACTTACGCTAACCACACCCATCATCTGCTCCTACACAGATCCCAGTTCTACTCATACGCTGAGTTGGCGAGGGTCGATTAAAAATACAACCAGAGAGTTAAAACAAAAACAAAAAAAACATTCAAATCATTTCGTAAGATTTAAAAAAGGAAACGTTTGACTGAATTTAAATTGAAATAGATTATGTTTCACTCAATATCAGTAACGACTTACAAACTCTTTTACCGGAAAAAATGTTAGCCTGAACAAGACAGATTTCACAACACAATGGTACCTAGCTAAAACTGCTTCCCCCTACCCCGACGTCCAAGCAAAAAATAAAAAACAAAAGAAAAACTCTTTTGTATGCTGACTAGAGAGACGGGTTCTCGGAAGGCCGAGTCCATTGTTAGCCCATGGTAGATTTGTCTTCACCAGTTCATCCCTAAATCAAAATTAATTTTAACATAGTTAAATGTCTAACATAATAACTCTCCGTCACTTACTCTCTCATTCTTCCTCATACATAGAGAGGGTGACAGTAATGCAGAACGACAGTGAGGGACGGGTCAGTTTTTGACTTAATTGCTAATTACGACTAATTAAAATCGATTAAGATGAATTTTTTTTTCAAACATTAAGTAGTCCTAAAAGCAGGGAATATCTTAGTATAAATATTGTGTCCTTAACATAAATAGAAAAAAAGACTTTAGGAAATAAAAGTTGATAATCTCAGCTTTAGTATGATAATAGAAGATATATATATATATATATATATATATATATATATATATATATATATATATAATAACTGTAACCCGGTAAAATATCACATCGTGGCGAGATTTTTAATTCATCTAATAGACTTCAAATGTACAAAATTACACAATAAAAAATTTTCAAGCCAGTTTGCAACAAAATATTAATTTGTTATCTCTTCATTTGAAATTTAAGCATTCAAATTCTTGATAAAACGTAGATAACTATGTAACTGTCACTTCGAAGTATCACTATCATCATGGACCGCTGTTAACTATGAAACTTTAATTAGAATCCTTTACTCCTTCCTAAATAGAAGCACCAATATCATCATGGACCGCTGTTAACTATGAAATTTTAATTAGAATCCTTTACTCCCTCCTATATAGAAGCATCAATAACATCATGGAGTGATTGTTACAGCGGGAACCCAAGTGGTTCACTGGTGACCTCCTGAATACACCCCAACCACCCCCAAACACAACACACACACACACACACACACATGAATATGTATTGTTGTGTTTGTTTATGAATGTATCGGTATGTGTGTATGTTCAAAGTCGACGACTTTACAAGTTGGGAAAAACAAAGCTAATCTATTTCTATCACATGAATAGTTAAATGTTGTTTACTTTGGTTTGGTTTCTTTGTTTAATGGCAAATCAAGCGTCGTGGAAAAACTGGGGAACCCACCTAAAATCATAGAAAATAACACCCAAAAAATCATAGATAGACAGCTAGACATAAAACTGGGAGATTTTACAACAGAAGAACTCGACGAAGTCTTAAAGAAACTAAAAGGTAGAACAGCAGCAGGTCTCGATGAAATACCCCCAGAGGTATGGAAGACCAGAAAGTTCAATGACATACTGCTTAGGCTATGCAATGCTGTATATAGACAAAATAGAATAGATAAATGGACGAAAGGATGCATCCTCCCATTTCCAAAAAAGGGAGACCTGGGAATCGCTAAAAATTACAGAGGCATAACTCTCACTGCTATTGCAGCTAAGATATATAATGCCCTTCTTCTAAACCGCATCCAACCCGAAATCGAGAAAATCCTTAGGAAAAACCAAAACGGTTTCCGCAAAAATAGATCCACAACCTCACAAATCCTGACTATACGACGAATTATAGAAGGAGTTCGAGCAAAAAATCTGGAGGCAACGCTACTATTCGTAGATTTCTCTAAGGCATTTGATTCCATACACAGAGGGAAAATGGAACAAATACTACTAGCGTATGGTCTCCCCAAAGAAACTGTTGCCGCCATAATGATGCTCTACAAAGACACTAAAGCGATGGTACGCTCGCCTGATTGAGACACAGATTTCTTTGACATTGCCGCTGGGGTCCTACAGGGAGATACTTTGGCTCCATATATATTCATTATTTGTCTAGACTATGTACTCCGAACTTCATTAGATACCATAAAAGAAAAAGGTTTCACACTAAAAAAGGCAAGAAGCAGGCGATACCCCGCACAAAATGTTACAGATGTAGACTATGCTGACGACCTCGCACTTCTTGCAGATACACCGACACAAGCTGAGGCACTACTACACAGCCTGGAGGAGGCAGTAAAAAATGTCGGCCTCTATGTGAACTCTGATAAAACCGAGTTCATGAGCTTCAAAAAGCAAGGAGACATCTCAACACTAGACGGTAGGCCTCTTAAACTAGTGGGAAAATTCTCATACCTAGGTAGTAATATCTCATCCACAGAAAGCGATGTTAACACAAGAATAGGAAAGGCATGGTTGGCCACCAATAAACTATCAGTCGTATGGAAATCCGACCTCCCTGACAAACTAAAGAGACGATTCTTCCAGGCTGTGGTCATATCGGTACTGCTGTATGGCTGTACCACCTGGACCCTAACGAAGCGCCTTGAGAATAAGCCGGATGGGAGCTGCACAAGAATGCTGCGAGCAGTCCTGAATAAGCACCCAACAAAGAAGCAGCTGTATGACCACCTGCCTCCCATATCACAAACCATACGAGTAAGGAGGGCTAGGCATGCGGGGCACTGCTGGAGAAGTAGGGATGAGCTCGTAAGCGACGTATTACTGTGGAGGCCAACACATGGACATGCTAACGTAGGCTGCCCAGCCAGAACCTACATTGACCAACTATGTAAAGATACTGGATGCTGCGCGGAGGAGCTCCCAGAATCGATGAGTGATAGGGAGGTTGGCGAGAGACCGTCATGGATATCCGTGCAAATTGCGCGACATGATGATGATGATATATATATATATATATATATATATAATATATATATATATATATATAAAAGTGTGTGTGTGTGTGTTAGTGTCTGTGTGTGTATGTGTGTGTATTTCTCTCTCTCTCTCTCTCTCTCTCTCTCTTTCTTTCTTTCTCTCTTTCTCTCTCTTTCACACGCTTTCTCTCTCTCTCTATCTCTCTCCTCTCTCTCTCTCTCTCTCTATATATATATATATATATATATTATATAATATATATGTGTATGGGGGGGTACTCACTGTCAACAGCTTTCCAACCTTAGAAAAACAAATTTGATTTCTTACCCTCCTGTGAGATTCTGGGGTAATGGTTAACGGGTTCAACTGGCAGACTATTACTATCCAGTTTGATTCCCATTGAAAGTCCTATAATTCTGGCTTTGTGCCTAACAAAATCAGAGACTTCTTTCTGTCTGATGATTGTATAAATAAGTGTTTGATAAAGTTTGTTTTCTTCAACCACTCCACTACGGGCAAGATGTGATGCAAGGCCAATATTTCTAAACAGAAAACATCTAGTTAGGATTCAGAGTTTTTCTTTTCTTAGACTCACTGCCCAACCAAAGCTAAAGAGCCCAGTTTTCCCTACGTGAGAGAACACAGATAGATGTATGCATTTCTCAAGAATTAAAGCGAAGTGAAACACAAATAACGTCACCAAGGATTTGAACTCCGATCACCGATTTAAATCGGTTATGCTAAGCACACCTCATGTTTGATAAATGTTGTGCATATGATTATACAAGAATACTCTACCACACACAGGCACACTAACACACACACACACACACACACACACACACACATATATATATATATATATATATATATACATATATATATATATATACTTTGTTGGGATATCAAGTTTCTCGGTACAAGGTGATTCTAGGCTGGTCCTATTCTCTAACAGTAGTTTGTTGTAGAGTTCAGGTTCCGTATGAGAGCTCAATGTTTAATTCTTATAAAACAGAGCAAATTTATTTTTGAATAAAAAGGCCTTAAATTCCAGGGGTATCGTGATTATAGACCATTTCCACTCGTGGGTTACTGGGGCACACAGAGCTTCGTCAGACCACGTTGACATTTTATTGTATATTATAAAATGTAAACGTGGTCTGACGAAGCTCTGTGGGCCACAGTTATCCACGAGTGGAAATGGTCCATAATCACGATACCCATGGTATTTAATGCCTTTTTATTAAAAAAATATATATGTATGAAGATTATTATATATATATATATATATATATATATTATATATATATATATATATATATATATATAACAGCTCTATCACAGATATTGAGCACTCCACTAATAATACACCAACTACACGACTATCTCACCAAGCGATCTAGTAATAATCATAAACTATTACTATATATTAAACATCAAAATTGATTTCTCTTTGTCAAATGAGTAGATGAATGCATAATTATTTAGATTGATCTGAGCCATCTAGGACTAATATGAACTCATTGACCTAATCAGATACAGTCTTTGACAGCCATAAATAATTTTTTATAAAAGGCCACCCGGCTCATCTGGAAACAACCCGAAAGGATTAAAGATTAATTTGACATTTTAATGCTTAATTTGGTCGCACAGAATCGCCCGTAAATAAGTACATTTCGAACAATTTCTTCTAAATCAAAGACACCTGAAGTTGATTAACTCTGTCAAAACGGAAATTACTTGATATTTATTTATTACCAAACTATACAGTATCAGATAGTTATCTTCGTAGGAAATGGATACGGCGAGATGGTTTCAAATCCGGGAGGAGACTGTCTGCATTATGTTTATAGTTTCGGATGCGTCCGGTGTAAGTTTTATCGCCGAAGGAAATGGACACAGCAAGACGAGTTCAAGTCATGGACGAGGATGTTTGCATTTATCATAGCGCTAATATCATTGGAAAAATTAAAGTTTTCATGTATATATATATATATATATATATATATATATATATATATATATATGAAAACTTTAATTTCTCCAAGGATATTAGCGCTATGATAAATGCAAACATATATAAGTGGTGTCTCGAGATTGAAGTTGTATATACCAAATTAAAAATTAACAATGAATAGAACATTCATTTCTTCATATACAAGGTGTGTCAAAAGGTACAAAAACCTCGAAAACTGAAATGCCATTAATTCGTTCCAACCCACCCCACCATTTGATTTTTTTACATTTTTTTAAATAGGAATATTAGCACTGTTTTGTATTTAAGCAAAGCAAAATAGCATGTAATGAATTATGTGCTGTAATATGTTTATTTTTTTTTTTTAGTAAATGTTACTTTTGCTTCGGCGTAATGAATTTGTAAACTTAAATGCTTATAGTGAACTTATTAACATAGGCGTATCTGAAGCATGTTCTTACACCAAATTTTGGCTCTCAACACAAAGCAAAAAATTGACCCAGGGATAGCTCGTAACACTGGAAGGTTGTAAGTTTAGGCTCATCCTAATCAAGGTATATATATATATATATATATATATATATATATATATATGTGTGTGTGTGTGTGTGTGTGTGTGTGTGTGCGCGCACGTGCGCGTATGTGTGTGCGTGCGCGCACGTTAGTGTGTCTGTGTGTGCGAGTACTTGTACGTTTACTCGATGTTGTAAAGTATTTTAAACATGATTAATAAATTTGTTTGTTTGCCATTTCTACGTTAAACCAGAGATTTACGGAATATGGGACATGGTAAATAATACACCCTCATCTAATAAATACATAAGCAATGCAGTTTCATTTACCCGTTACTATAACGAAACTTAACAATATTTGCTAAATGGGCTATAATGATACCAAATAAATTTGAAGGTCAATTTTAATGATGGTCTACGCTTCGTCATAAAATGTTGCCCCTAGTGATACTTCCGGAGACGTTCTAACTTCTGTCATAGTGATTACTATAAATAATAAACAAAGAAATAAATTTACTTTATTGTTCTATAAACTATCAAAAAAAAGTATTCCATGTTATCTTGATTTACATCCCAAGGTTGAAATCTCGCTATCACAATATTTGAAATTAATGGAAATGTGTTTTTTTTCTTTTAACAGGTGTATTCGAATTAAAAAATAAGTAATTTCTGTATCACCAATTTCAAAAATGTATAAACCTAAGAGATTATTTCAAAAGTATTTCGTGTAATTTTCAGTTCTAAAGTGTCAAGTTCAAAATTCAAGATTAACAAAAATTAATTAATTTCATATTGATTTTCAATAAAATGTTTCAATTTCATAATCCCAATATTGCAATTTAATAGAAACAATTATTCTAACCGGGGATTTTACAATTAAATTGCAAGTCCATTGTGAAAAGCCAATTTTTAAATTCAAGATGGTCACAAACGTATTTTCTGTCATCCTGGGTTTCATGAAAATGTTGAAATTTTACGATCACATTCAAATATTGTTGTTTTTAAAGAGATTTTACAATTGAATAAATCTTTTTTCACTTTATTTGTTTTCATGGCTCAATCTTTTAACAATGTGATTAATAAAGGAAAAAAAATCATGCTAAATATTGTTTTTATCTGTATAAAATACTCTTTCAGTCACTGTAGGTGAGTGGAATTTTGTTAAATCATGTAAAAATACTGAATAAAATAAAAATGTGACCAATTAAATAAAAGTATTTTATCTGACTAATACTTTTTAGTTGTTGTTTTCTTTTTAGTGTGGTTTTTCAGTGGTCGATAGTCCTCATAGGCTCACAATAGAATCAATGTAAAAAACATTACTTAAGGGAGAAACCTTCTAAGAATTTATCATGTTATAAAGCCCCAGATTATTACACTTTTGATCATCCATGCTACAGAAGAAAAGTGGGTGTGGCTTGTCTGTAATAAATCCTTCAAAACCTCCATGCCTTCTGTAATTCGAGAAAACTATGCCTGATATCTTTCACACACATACATACATGTGTATTGTTACTGTATGCTGTTCATGTTCCTGACATTTGTACATTGTTCTGTGTGTTATGCGTGGGGTTTTGATCAGTTATGGTGCACCTGAGCACTGTATGCAATAAATTTCATTATTATTATTATTAAATCATAATTTTGTAGAGAAAAACTGATAAAACCGGTTTTAATACTGCTTAAATTACAGTTCTATGTCACTCAAAGGAAAAACCTCTTCCAAGAATTTATTAAGATGAAAAACCCGTATTCATGATTTGATTCTATTCAAGATTTGATTCAAGAAATAAATTTTCTATTATATTGATATTCCTAAAAATGTTGAAATTTTACGATCACGATATTTTAGATGAATGAAAATTCCGTCATATTAACAAGAAGTGTTTTTTTGCATCGTCAATTTCGATATTCAATATTGCCACACATATATTGCTGTCATTTGGAGCCTCGTTAAAAGGCTAAAACTTCATAATAACAATATTTCAGATTGATATAAATTCTGTTATATTAACAGGTGTTTTACAATCAAATATCAATTCCTTTCTGCAATTCTAATGTCAAAATTCAAGATTGCCACAAATGAATTTCATAACATTTTTAGTTGAAAATATGCAATCAGTATATTTCAAAACAGTCGTAGATCAATGAGAGACAAGGAAATATCTTATAAGAGGTTTGAATTTTTAAAAAATTCATTTCAGTACGCATGACACGTGTTTAGGATTCTTTAAAATTCTCGTCAAGCTAATTAAAAACATATTTGACACAAAAAACATCCAGAAGCAATATATATATATATATATATATATATATATATATATATATATATATATATATATATATATAAGTGTATTTAGGCAGCATTTTTTCTTTTAAACAGGTTTCATTGAATTGAACAGACAATTCCTGTCTGACAAGTCTTTCGTCGATCCGTTCTAATCTTCGGGCCATCCTTCTGGTGTCAGGGTGGAACTGGTATACCAGTCCACTGAATGTTTCGTCACTAGCGCTTTCGGAAATGCACTTTGCCATCCTCAGGTGGGAAACGATGGAATAGTTTTCATGTCTCGTTTTTAACGAGAACGAGTAGAAGCAAGGAATTAGTGGGAGGTAATATCAATTGGTAGTGGGAGGTTTTTGGAATGGTAGTAGTTTGAACAAAGCAGTGGTGATTTTTTTGGAGGGGGGGCACAGGTTGGATCGACGAAAGACTTGTCAGACAGGAATTGTCTGTTCAATTCAATGAAACCTGTTTAATATATATATATATATATATATATATATATATATATATATAATATATATATATATATATATATATATTCATTAGGCGTGACATGTGTTCAGGATTATTTAAGATTCTCTCCAAGCTAATTAACATCATATTAGGCCCGCAAAAGTAACCCAAAGTAAAAAGACAACCAGAAAATCTCAAACATACACCAACCTCATATAAGTTTTGAGAACACACGACACATAGGGTCTCAAAATCATATATATATATATATATATATATATATATATGTGTGTGTGTGTGTGTGTGTGTGTGTGTGTGTGTGTGTGTGTTTGTGTGGTGTGTATGTTTGTGTGTGCTTATATATATATATATATATATATATATATATATGCGGATATATAATCTTTTCGAAACTGAAAAACCAAAACCTCAGTCACGTCTGTTTAACTATTTCCAATATTATCATTTTTGTTTGTTTGTTTGTTTATTTAATGGTATATCATTCTTTATGGGTTATTTAATGTCAATGTCATCCTTGTAAAACAACAGTAGTGGTACTATTTAACCTATAGATGGGGTAACAACCTCCGCAATGGAACCTAATAGCGCAACTGGAATACGACCTCGCTAACTACAACGTCGTACTACAGCACGTTAGACGCTGTACCATAAGGAGCTCCATCCTCCGTTTAAAAACCTGATCGTAATTTACTACGTTAATATGAATTGATTTGTATTGCAAGAAAAAACTTGTTTAAACATGACCTTTGCTTTGTCTTTGCAAGTTTTCATTTTCTGTTGATAAATGTATTTTGTAATTTAATCATGACTTCAAAATTTAACAGATGTGTTTGGTTTTTTTTTTGGATTTTGAAAAATTTCCCAGGCGTAAAAAAAAGTCCCCGTGAAGAAAATGCTCCGTGAAAAAAATCATTTTACTCAAACGATACAAAAAAGAATTGATTTAATGAATGGAATCAAAGCTTAAAATTGTAATTAATCATTTTTTAATTGTAGGTCTTCTACTCCCCTTTTTGTTATTCCAATGTTGGTCTGCTTAAAATAACACAAAATTCAATTAGAGTTAAGGTAATATTAATATGAATGTCGAATAACCTAGCATAATTTTAATGAGTGACATTTTTTTTTACATTTCTTAGCGTTATTTCTGTTTTTATTTCTTTTTATTTTCCCTAATTTTTCTACTCCGTTTTCTCTTCGTTTTTTTCTCCTTGCTTTCTTCTGATTGTTTTTCATCTTTTCCTCATTGTTTTTCTTTGCAATTTTTTTCCTCATTTCTCCCCTCAAATTTTTTCCTCGGTTTTTACGATTTTTTATTCGTTTTTCCTCTTAATTTGTTTTTATCGTCGTTTTCCCTCAATTTTTTCTTTGTTTTTTTTTACAATTTTCCTTTCCTCGCTTTTCTTCATTTTTTTCTCCTTAATTTTTCCTCGTTATTTCCTCGTGTTTTTATCATGTTTTCACACGTTTTTGTTCCATTCATGCAGTTTTGTGTCCCACCCTACCCCCGTGGCCAACTGGTTGGGTAAATACTTACATTAAGATCTCTTATATCGATAAAAAATCTCCAAACTTTTCCATACCAATCTAATTTAGTTCAAAACCATTTAAGAAAAAAGTTGCACTACAAACAGCTTGCGAGACTAGCATCTTCGTATAGAATGATACAGTGGTACATTGACTTAGGAGTTTAATTCAATCTGCTCTTAACTCAATTTCCTCGTATATCAGATCAATTTTACCCATTGAAATAGAATTAAATGACATTTATCCATTCATTCCCTCATATAAAAGCACTAATTTTTGTTAGGTCTTTTTTTTAAATAAGAAAATAAAGCAATGTATTGGCGTAATACATTTGGAAACTTAAATGTTTTTAATGAACTTATTAAATATAATCTTATATAAATCTCGTACATCAAATTTTGGCTCTCGACACAAAGCCAAAAATTGACCGAGTGACAACTCGTAATTAAAAAAAAGAATTCGTTGGTTGAGACACTCGTAAGTCAAGTGTATATCGTATAGATCTTTTATACCAAAAACAAAAAACAATTAATAGAAAATAAAAATATGATAAAAAAGTGTCTCCATTTTTTTCGCATTCCTTATTTGGTTTTATTTATTTTTTGGAATTTATTTTGCGTGAATTCGATTTAACTTTTTTGTTTTCGACGCTAGAAGCGAAATTTGGCCCATTTTTGCTGAAATCAATTTCTACCAATATATCTTCAAAATGAGATCCTTAGAAATGTATTCTTACTATTTTTGAAGATAATTCACAATCGGACGGGTGTTTTTTCTATATTTTTTTCAAAAAGAAGATGAAATTCATAGAGGATTACAGATGTACGTTTAAGACCCCCTAATTCAATTATCATGGCTGCTTAGCTAAGTCGTCAAAATGGTTGTCATGGGTCATGGTTTGATTTCTTTGCTTAATGTCATATCAACCTTATGGGGTTATTTAATGCTAAAGCTACACTTGTAGAAGAATATTAGAGGTACCTTTTAAACCATGAAGAGAGAGAGAGAGAGAGAGAGAGAGAGAGAGAGAGAGAGAGAGAGAGAGGGGGGGCGAGAGGGTGAGAGGGCGAGTGTGTACGACAGAGAGATTTACTGACAGGTAAATAGATAGATAGATAGATAGATAGATAGATAGATAAGAAGTAAAGTCGTCGGGGTGGCCTAAATTCGGTATCAGCCAGACAGCGATGGAGTCTATCCCATTTTCACTTGCGCTAGACCAAGGAGATTTTTTTAGTGTCTGAGGTGGAGCACCACACCTACCATCAGCTCCTCACTTTACCGCCGAGATCCCTGTGCTACTCATACGCTGAGTTGGCGAGGGCCAGTTCCTTACCGACTGAGTTAAACCGATATAAGTATTTGGTCAACGGCTGCCATTTTTCTTTTTCTTTCTTTCTTCCTTTTTTTGTGTGTGTGGGGGGGGGTAATCTTTATTGTCAGATTTTCTCAGACGAGTTTAGTCCCTAATTAGCAAAGGTTGTAATTAACTATTGAAATGCTCATTTCGCCTCAACTGTTATTTTCGGTAAAACTAGAACAAAAGGCGAGAGATGATGTTTCAAGTGAAAACAATAGACAACGTGACAAACAAAAGTGACAAGCAAAACATAAAAGGAAGTCAGGGGAAATATGGTGGACGTTCTTCTTGCCACTCGGCCACAAAAGGGAGGTAACAAAGGATGTGACACACACACACCGCGAGTAATTAATAGGCAATCAAAATGACAGTAATGAAGTGGATAACATTACTTGCTACAATTATCTGGGCTTAGACCGGTTTTTTTTTGTCAGGAGCCTAAAAGTCCACGGAGAGGCATGTACTGAGGACACGCTCTTGGTCTATCTAACTATCTATCTCAGCATGTTTCTATTTATTTATATATCTATCTATCTATCTTTCAGTACATCTGTCTATCGTTCCCCCTTCTCTCTCTCTCTCTCTCTCTTTTCTCTCTTTCTCAATATATATATATATATATATAATATCTGTGTGTCTGTGTGTCTGTCTGTCTCTCTTTCTCTCTCTCCTCTCTCTCTCTCTCTCTCTGTTTCTCTCTCTGTCTCTCTCTCTCACTGACCCCCCCTGTATTCTCCTCATCTTTTATGCTTTGTCTTTTTTTCTTTTCCTCTCTTTCTTTCCTTTTCATTCTTTCTCCCATTGTTCCCCTTCACCATTCTTATTCTTATCTCCCCTTTCTCCCCCTCTCTCTCTCATCTATTATATATATATATATATATATATATATATATATATATATATATATATATATATATATATATATATATATATAATAACTGGAGACACAGGAAAAATGTTCATGCGAATATTGGTAACACTGTTGTGTTTGTTGTGCATAGGCATACGTCTGAGCTTCCTATTTCATGGACCTCGATATCATGCTCAATTTGGCATAGCAGTTGCTTTTGAAGAAACTCCCGATTAATTCTACCGCCAAGTTTGAAGTTCGCACAGTTTTTTTTTGCTTTTAGAACGCAAAAGGCATTAAACCGATTGAAATTCATCGCCAATTGACTAAAGTCTATGGCGAATCGTACAGGAATATCAAAAACGTGCAGTAGTGGTCTTGGGAATTTACAACGACGATGAAGTTCAGCGCTTCCCCAACGACATGGTAGAAAGCTGGTTTGACATGGGCACACAAAAACTGCCGCCGCACCTACAAAATAGAACGAAATAGCAGATTATGTAAAAAAAATAGATACATGTTCAAACACTCAAATGACAGTAAACAATATATATATATATATATATATATATATGTATATATATGCGTGTTAGTCTGTTAATCACCCTACCTACCTACTTACCTATCTTAATATGTTCATATCTAGCTAGCTGTCTTTCAATTCATTTTTAACTTGTACATTGTTGTAGATCAGTTGTACATTGTGTCACGTGTTTGGAGTGTTTTTTGATGTTCCAAGATGTCTGCTTCGAAACCGTACGTTATTTTGTTGATTATATGTTGTTTTGTTTTAATTATATATATATATATATATATAAATATATGTATAATATATATATAAATATTATAGTGTGTGTGTGTGTGTGTGTGTGTGTGTGCGCGTGTGTGAGAGAGATAGAGAGAGAGAGTGTGTGTGTGTGTGTGTAGTGTTTTTTTAATGTTCCAAGACGTCATGCTCCTAAACCGTACGTTATTTTGATGATCATATGTTGTTTTGTTTTAAGTATATATGCATATGTATAAATATATATATATATATAGGTGTGTATGTGAGAGAGAGAGAGAGAGAGTGTGTGTGTGTGTGTGTGTGTGTGTGGCAGAGGGAGCTGACTTGTCCTTGATATTCAAACAGATATTTTTTCTGTTGATTTTGAGAAAAAGATGCTAACTACATAAGGATGCGGCGTACACTCTTCATCCTGGAAGCAGCACCTCACAAAAACAGCTATACGGCTACTAACCTCCTATCACACAAACGTGTAAGATGAATAAGACATTCTGGACACTGTTAGATTATATGGACAAGTAAGGTTATTGGTTTGGTTTGTTTTACGGCATATCAACCTCAGTGGGTCATTTAATACCGACAAAGTTTTGAAATGTATTCATTCTTAAATGGATACAATTTTTTATAAACACATTTTATATTTAACCCATAGGTGGGAACCTAACAGGTACTACCACTCCAGTCATTGTGTACCCGGGAGCAATGGTGATGAAGGGGTGCTCCACATTCCCCAAACCTCCAGAACTGGAACCTCACCATCAGATAGAGTTTAACGTCATTCCTAAGACATGCAGACCCTCAGTCACCGCCTTCTCGCATCCATATGATAAAAAGGATTGGGGGATGCCATACGGGCAATAGGGTTGGGGTAATCATATAGGTGCTAGCGCTTGACGTGACCAGCCGATTGATCAAAGGGGGCCTCTCCAACCGCCCGTCTAGCCCAAGAAAGGGCAAAGTGGAGTATTGCATGTCATGGACTGCTCATCTACCTGGGTTTTATCCTTAACAATCACGGGTCGCCACCCACGGCCAACAGGTGGTCCCATTGGAGTAGTCTTACCCCTCTGCAGAAGTGCAGTCGGTGCATTCTAACCCCCAGCCGACAGGGTGTGGAGAAGTAAGAAAAACACGTGAGTATATTTTCCTGTGGATACCTCCTACACACGGAAACATTAGTGTTGACCCATACCAAAAACTTACATACCACAGTTATGAGAACTTGTCAGGAGCGTGGACCGATAGGGACTGGTAGTGAGAGAAAGTCAAAGAGGATCCGTGCTGTCAGCACGACTTGGTGATGATGATAATGATGATGATGATGATGAGAAGGAGGAGAGGGAGGAGTAGGATTCATATCCAACCATTTTGCAAAGACGTTTGGTTTTGGGTTTGGGTTCGTTCTTTTGTTTGATAGCATCTCAACACTCGTAGGTTATTTATCGCCAATGCCATCCTTGTAGAAGAACAGTAGTGGTACTTTTCGACGCATAGCTGTGAGGATGAGTAGTTTCATACCTTTCCCATAGGCATTTGTCTGAAAGTGAACGTGTTAGCGCGACTGAACTTTGAACTCGCTAACTACGATCTAGCTCTCCAGCACGTTATCCACTATACCACAGATATTTCCACTCTAAATGAGGAGGGGTATGGTGTAACGGTTATCATTGTAAGAAATGGATATGGCATAACAAGGGATGGAATATATCTGGTTGATTTGGTTTCTTTATTTAATGGTATATCAATCTTCAAGGGTGATTTAATGACAAAGACATCCTTGTAGAAGAACAGTAGTGGTACTATTTAACACATTTCTAGAGGATGAAGGGATTCGTACCTTCCCGTGGGTATTTGTCCGAAAATAAACGTGACAATGCGACTGAAGTACGAAATTGCTTACTACGCAGTTCAGCATGCCAATGCGTTTGGATGAAATATTTGTATTTTAAAATTCCGTTCATGTGCCTCAAATTACTTTTTAAATACAAACCTTCATATTTACAATGTCAGCCTGCCAATCAAGTGTCATTCTCACGCTTTTATCCGCCGTAAACAATTTAAACAACCAGTTAACAACTTCATTTTTAACAATATGTTGAATATTTAATTTCTATTTGAGTAAAAGAAAACATGGATAGCTGTGACGCATATAACTGATTTCCTAGAAATTGATCGCTTTTGACATGGGACGTTTTTGTATCTGAGTGGGGGGGGTACAACGTGTGGGTACGCAGTCAACACTAGTCAGGGCAGATGCACCCTCGAGATCATGCGATGATAAAGAGGTGGCCTTTGGCCAGTCTTTCGTTGTTCTCGTCAAAGCTAGTTTGAGCATCCGGTTCTCTTCAGGTCTGGTCTGGTCGGTCTGGTCTGGCGATGCTGGAACGACCTGCAAATGACAACTGCTTTTCACGGCGAATAAAGAGAATACGGAGTTGGAATTATAAAAAATATAAGGGGACTTCAATCTTTCAAATAATTCCGACGTAGCTATGAGTATGGATTTTTTGAGCACAGATAGAAGAGGAAAGAGGGAAAGAAGAGAGAAGAGAGAAGAGAGAGAGAGAGAGAGAGAGAGAGAGATTGTGGAGAAGAGACGAAGGGACTATACACATTAGTGAAGGCGAGTAAATACAGACAGAGGATGGCGCGCAAGAGATATAGACAGACATAAAACGGCGAGGAAGAGACAGATAGATTAATAGACATATAGAGAATGTCAGGTAAAAGACAGACAGAGGAGGGTGCGCAAGAGATAGACAGACTTAAAACGACGGAGAAGAGAAACATAGATTAATGGACATATATATATATTTACCCCCTCCACACGAGCAGGATGTGACAACAGGTCCAATTTATTAAGCGGGGTTCTCACAGGTTTGAATTCAGAGTTTCCCTCTCAAGACTGGTTGCCTAACCAAGGTTAAAGAGCCAGTATTCCTCTAATATCCATAGCTGGAGGGAGAGTAGGATTCATACATTTCCCAAGGGTATTAGAGTTAAATGCAATTACCACGTCCAGGATTTGATCTCAGGGCGACGAGTCCATTTCCTGTGACTTTAACCATTACACCACGAGACATATGAAATCAGTGGGGAAGAGACAGACTGACAGATATGGCGCAGAGGACGGCGGGAAAGAGACTGACAGACACAAACACGCACAGACAGACTGGTGAAGACGGGGAAGACACGGACTAACACAAGTGGGGAAAAGACACACAGAAACCGATGGGGACGAGTCAGACAGAGATAGTAAAGCGTACGCTGGTTTAAATGTGGATACCAACGTTACTCAGCGTTTGTAAAATATGACTCCCATAACAAACAGCCCCCACATACAAAAGCAGAGGCTCGCAAGACTCTTGCTCTCTAATAATTTATTTTTCTTTAAGCAAACGAAAGCCCTGACAAAGGTTTGTTAAACAAACCGAAACACCTAGCGTCGGCTTATGAAACATCACTCGGTAATGAAACTAGTGTTTTTTTTCATTTTATATAAAATTACATATATATACATATATTTGAGTTAAGGTAGCGTGGACATAGGGTCAACATCTGGTTACTGAGAGTTTCTCGCCAATACAACCTTAAGACCAGAGGTTGGTATGAAGATCTCATAGACGAGAAACTGTCACCTTAACTAAAATATAAGCGCTCTATCAATGATATTGAGCACTATATACTTAGTAATATAGCACCCATATATTCCACAACATATATATATATATATATATATAGAGTAGAGAGAGAGAGAGGGTCTATTTTTAAACTTCTCTTTAAAAAAGAATGTAGTTGAAGTTTCAATCTTTAGTCCAATAAACCATATGATTACTTGTAAAAGAGAAAATAAAAAAGCCTGATTTTGGCATTAAATAACAAAACAAGGTTATTTGACAAGCAATAAAACAAATCAACTAACCAACCAACTACTTCAGAACAAGATCACCTGACCAACCCCTTCCCGCCCCCAAAAAAAGAAGAGTCGTATTTCAGTTTGCTTCCGATGGACGTACTGTCCATTACTCTTTTAAACATAACCCGATTTTTTTATTCAAAATATCCGTGCGGGCCAAAATGACAGCGTTGCACAGCTGGGATTTACAAGGGTTGTTAATGACTTACGAATCTCATTAGAGAACGAAATATTAATCTCTTTTGACACAAGCAATGATTTAAAACGTCTCTCCGTGAAACTTTAGTTTTGGGAAGGAGGTGTGTGTCTTGCGAAATTTATGAATAAATACAAGAAGCAGAAAAAAAAAACAAGGTTCTGTGAAATGGTTACGATCGTGCAAAGGAATTTTCATGAAAAAACAAAAACAAAAAACCAATTAACGATAAGTTTTCTCTTATGAGTTCAATTGACAACTCGATCCTTAAAAACGATCGTCAGCCGGGGTTTCAAATGAGAGTTTTCGTGTCATGCTGGTGCGACACTCACAAGAGAATCACCTCGTCAAGAATAAGCGATGTATTTTTTGACTCCGAAAATGATACAATTCTCATATGGTATAAATAAACAAATGAATAATTACATAAATAAATATCTACATCTATATGTATACCTACATGTATGTACTCACATGTATGTACACAGGCATAGATATGCCACACACACACACACACACACACACACACATACACACACACACACACACACACACATATATATATAATATATATATATATAAATATATATATATATATAAATGGAGAGTTGACTTACCGGTGAATTTGGTCACGATGTTTAGTAAGTGTGGAATTCAGGTGGGTAAGTCAGCGAAATAACAAATACAAAGAGCTCAATACTAAGTAGAGCAAATTTATTATGAAATGGGTACAAGAAGATAACCTACTCGGGTTTCACCATAATGATCTTCAGGGTTAAATCTAAAGAATTAATCGAGACACCGATTAATAGCAGTCGATTTCACGTGTGTGATCATTGCATTGAACGAACCTTTTAATGCAATGACCACACACGTGAAATCGACTGCTATTAATCGGTGTATCGATTAATTCAGTGGATTTAACCCTGAAGATCCTTATGGTGAAACTCGAGTAGGTTATCTCTTGTACCCATTTTACAATGTATATATATAATATATAATATATACATGATGTTCATATGTATATTT
The DNA here is from genome assembly GCA_023376005.1 of Doryteuthis pealeii. Taxonomy (NCBI): domain Eukaryota; kingdom Metazoa; phylum Mollusca; class Cephalopoda; order Myopsida; family Loliginidae; genus Doryteuthis; species Doryteuthis pealeii. Next base: position 650,840 of record CM042159.1, on the reverse strand, counting down.
ATAAATCACACACACACACACACAATTATTGTAATGAAGCAAATTTAAAGTTTTTTCCTTCTTTTATTTATATATATATATATAAATATTATATATATATATATATATATCCGTCTTTACGCGATGGAGTTTGAATTCAGAATATTTGCCGTAATTTTACCCATAGCTGGAGGAAGAATAATTTGAAGCATACCTTTACCAATGGCATTAGTACAAATGCAAATAGCATCATTTAGTATTGAAACTCGAGCCGAAAAGTTCATTTCCGACGATGATAACCTGTGTATATGTATATAAATACATATGACTCTTTGCATTTCACATAGCCCTAATACCATTTGGAAAGGTATGCATCCAATTATTCTCCCTCGAGCTATGGGTAAATATTAAGGCATACTAGACTCTAAATCTTGGCTAAACGATCAGTCTTGAAAAAAGGAAAACTCTGAATTCAAACCTGTTTAACTAAGCTTAAGAAATTGACCTTGTGTCTCATCCTAACATGCATTATATATATATATATAATTATATATATGTTGGTGTTGTGTGTGTGTGTGTGTGTGTGTGTGTGTGAGTGTGTCTGTGTCTGTGTCTATTTCTTCATGTTTTTCAAGTGTAGCTGTTCAAGTATGTGTGTCTTTGTGTGTGGTGAATGTGTATGTGCGCATATATATATATATATATAAAGTATATATATATATATATATATATATGTCCATTTGCATATATTTATGTATATATAATATATATATATTATATATATATATATGTGTGTGTGTGTGTGTGTGTGTGTGTGTGTGTGTCTGTGTATAAATATGTCAGTTAGTGATCGGCAGAATGAGGAAAACGCATTTATTTTACACACAAAAAGATATTTTCCGACATAATTTATTCTTGCAAACTCATAATACTAATCCCATATGATCGAATATTTTGATCATATTAGGTGAGTCTATTATTTTTAAGAAGGGGGTGTTAGTTAAGTGCTAGTTATTGAAGATATTTAATACGTTGTCTCCGACTTTAAATGCTATTTTATTAATGTTAGGTTTTTTTTATTTTTTATGCATATGGCTTCTAGGATCTGTAGGCGTTTCTTATTATTATTTTTGTAGATAATTTTAGTATTTTCGTTTAAGATTTTTCTAATTTCGGGGGAAGTGGATTTTTCTGGGTGTTTTTTTTAATTAAGTGTTGTTTTATGGAGCTTGTGTCGGAGAGATGGTATGTGAGGCGGCGGGACAGTGTTGTTGTTGTATGGCCAATGTAGCTATTCGTGTATAGTGTATTTTCTGAGAAGCACTCTCGGAATGGGCAAATGAATCTATATACTACGTTCGTTTGGCGTTGGGGATTTTTAGGAGAGTTTGTTTTATTTCTAATGAAGAGGTTTGATGTTTTGAAATTGGTGTAGTAGATAATCAGTTTTATTTTCTGTTGTTGGTCGACGGGTTTGATGTGTCTATGTATGATGTTGGTTAATACATGTTCATCGGATAATTTAATACAAAATTTCGTTTATAAATAAGAGTCATATTACAGACTTAGTGATCCAGCATCATAACCACAGACGTAAACATATACTCACATTTGGCTTTTCTATCTATCTATCTATCTATCTCTATATCTATCTATCTATCTATCTATCTATTTATCTCTCTATATATAGTAACACGCACATATACTCTTACATACCCGACTTCTCTCACTCTCTCTCTCTCTCTCTCTCTCTCTATCTCTCTATCTATCCTCTCTCTCTATATATATATATATATATATGTGTGTGTGTGTGTGTATGTGTGTATGTGTGTGTGTGTGTACGTTTGTGTTCGTGTGTGCGCGTGTGGTGTTATTTCTTCTATTTATCTCTCTATATATAGTAACACGCATATATACTCATACATACTCGACTTTTCTCTCTCTCTCTCCTCTCTCTCTCCCTCTCTCTTCTCTCTATATATATTATATATATATATATATATATATGTATGTGTGTGTGTTTGTTTGTGTACGTGCGCGCGCGCGTGTGTTAACACACATTCACACATACTCGTATTATATATATTAGGGTAAGGTGGACATGAAGTCAACGGGGCTTTGTTAATGACAGTTTCTCGCTTATGCGAATTTTAAATCAAGTGCTTGGTTTTCAAATCGTATTGGTGAGAAACTGTCAGTAACCAAGCGCCGATGACTTGTAGTGTGTATGGGAAAATCTTTACCCTTTTGAATAGGTTAATTTTAGTTTTTGTTTACTCTACAGCAAACTAGAGTCAACTGGACACTCTCTGTGAGGGACGCAGCACTATGACGCAATTCATTTTTCCAGAAATCTCTAAACTCTATACTGCACAGCTTTGCATTTATGGTGGAAGCTCCGATACGAAGATTTCAGAGTATTTTGGCTGTATATCTTAGGACAGTGCAGAGAGATGGAAAAGAGTACAATTGTTATTACGAAGGAACGGCAGCTCAGAAGCCTTACTCTGATCGTTCCAATAAGAAAATACTTCACAGAACCTCCAGTAAAACTTAGGTACCAAAATGTTCAGAGAAAAGCAGAGCTAGCCAGTCAAGGTATGCACATAGCTTGTTGCAGTATAAGGGCGTCATATCTTGGAGTAATGGTTAGCCTGCTAGTCTCACAGATCTGTGACTACCGTAAATCCTTGAGTATAATCCGCCCTTGAGTATAATACGCAGGGGATTTTTAGCGGGTTGTACATCTGAAAAACGTAAACCTTGTGTATAATACGCACCCCTTCTCTAACTTGAGTCAAGGAGGTCTATATAACGTCTGTATAAACATTGCAGGACAGCAAATAGAGACTCAGACATTGCTTAGAAAATATTTTTCATTTTTAACCTCGTATATATTACGCTCTGGGTATTTTGACCTTTGAATTCTGGGAAAAAATGCGGATTATACTCGAGGATTTACGGTACTAAATAGCGCGTTTGATAATCGCTGGATGGCCTATACTTGCGAGGATGTGTCATATCCTTCCGGTGGCGAACGGGTTGGGTAAATATCTACCTTATTACAGCATCAGCTAGATTGAATTATTACTTTTTGTTTATGTTTCAATTATTACTCCTGCCAAATTCCGCTGAGGTCTATTTTATTTAGTATCGACAGCGCCCCTCATAAATAATCTAAAGCCCAGGCTTACCATCAATTCCTCTCCAAGGAACAATTAACATTTCACAAATCAAAACCTCTGGAGACTTCTTAAAATAGCTTTTTTTAAAACTTTTGACATGAAAAATAAATATATGATCAGCTTGGATAACAAAAATCTATTCGAAAAATACCAGTCGAAAAGTGTTTTTTAATTAATTCTAAAAATAAAAATTTAAACAACACCACAAAAAATCTCAAATACACGTCTTCTTCGACAAATTCATACAGAAGTGCAAACTTATTACAAGAAATATATTGCAACTTTTATCATTTCTTCACTCATAAATTCGGTTTACCTATGGTTGGTTAGATTTTACGGCATGTCAATCCTTGCTGGATTATTTTATGCCGAAGATATTTTGTTTTATTCATTCTCGTTGGGTATTCATTTTTTTCTTTTTTTTTAAACACTTTTAATACTCATTTTTTTTATCTATTTGACCCTAACAGGTACTACGACTCAGGGTCGGGGTCGACCTGGGAGTAATGTCGATAAAGGGATACTCCAAATTCCCCAGAGTTCCAGAATTGAAACTTCACCATTAGATGCAGTTTAACGTCATATCCAGGATGCGGTTTACCATTAAGAGCTGATTTGACATTTCTCTTTATTGTATTCTTAGAATCTGGCTCAAAGATGCTTACTCCCAAATTCGGAAAGCAACCTGCCCTGTATATAATACTCTTATGAAAGGTATGAATCCAACTGTTCTCTCTCCGACTATTGATAAATAGTAGACGGAACTCTTTAATCTTGGTATGACAACTGGTCTACGAGAAGGAACATTCAACTTAAACCTGTTAAAAATTGATCTTGTGTCACATCCTGCTCGTGCGGAGGGATTGGGTAAATATATACTTCCGACGACGTACTATTGATATAAGTAAGTAAAGTCGTCGGGGTGGCGTAAAGTCAGTATCATCCAATCAGCGAGGGAGTCTATCCCCTTTTCATTAGCGCTAGACCAAGGAGATTATTTTGGCGTCTGAGGTGGAGTGCCACACCTAATATCAGCTCCTTACTTTACTGCACAGATCCCTGTGCTACTCATACGCTGAGTTGGCGAGGACCGGTATCGAACTAGGAACCTTGTGGTTCCTAGTCAAACGCTCTATCGACTGAGCTAATCCGGCCCTATTGATATATCTGCGCAATATTGAACGACAAAATAGCATCATAAAACTCAATACAATTGAACAGACTATCAAATTTATATTCACGGATGAAGCTAACAGTTCATTACCTTGCATAGGCACTTGACTAATTCGAAACAGTTACGACTTAAATTCTACATAAAACCCACCTATTAAAAAAAAAAAACACGAAATATTTTTTACTACTGATGCAAACTACGCAAATGATCTGGCACTTCTCGTTAATACCCCTGCACAAGATGAATCACTGTTGCATAGCCTCTGTAAACTCAGATAAAACAGAGCACATGCGTTTTAAACAATATGGAGACATATCCACACTAGTTTGCAAGCCTTTAAAATTTGTAGACTAGTTCACATACCTAGGTAGCAATATCTCATCTACAGAACGGGATGTCAATATACGCACAAGAAAGAATTAGGGAAAGTATGGAATGCTATAGATAGATTCTCAGTCACATGGAAATCTGATTTCTCTGAATAGATAAAGTAATTTTTAGTGATTATTTCTAGCTGTAGCCGTATCAGTGCTACTGTACGGATGCACCACTTGGATTTTACCGTAATGCTTGGATAGAAAGCTAGATGAGAACTACACAAGGATGCTGAGTGTTGTCTCGAACAAATCATGGAAGCAGCACTCTACAAAATAGCAAGTGTACGGCCACTTACCTCCTATCATACAAACCACCAAAATAAGACAAACAGGACATGCATAGCACTACTAAAAAAGTAAAGACTAAATACTTAAGTGAAGTTCTCCAGTGGACTCGTACATATGGACACACCAGCGTTGGCTTTCCAGCAAAAACTTATTTTGGTCAGCTCTGTGCAGGTACTGAATGACGTGCTAAAGAGGCCCAAGGTATTTGCTTTGATTGATTTTGACACACACACACACAAAACACACACACACATATATATATATATATATATATATATATATATATATAAAGGATAAATACCTTCCGAAGATAAATTTATTTCGACTTTTGTCGTCTCATTAGTTCTGCTTATTCTCTGTCGATTTTACTGGTCGAAATAAATTTATCTTCTAAAGGTATATATCCTTTATTTATTTATTCATAATAGTACGTATATGTAAAAATATATACACAAATATTTATATTAGGTTGTTACAAAAATTTTGGCCGATTGATGTGCTCGGTTTTAAAATGTCATTTTAACATAGAATGTTTTGTTTATTTCAGATGAACTTTTGCATATATGATAATTAATGTGTGCTCAAAAATAAAATTTAATTTATTTTCAGATAGAAAGTATTTTTGAAAAATAGGGGTCTTCAAAGTTGAACATGCCTAAACATGACCTTTGCCTTCTTATGTTACATGAGTTCAAGCTTGGGCATAATGCCTCCGAAACTGCTACCAATATCAACAAAGCATGGGGAATTGAATCCACAAGTGATCGGACTGTACGAAGGTGGTTCCAGAAATTCCGCAGTGGAGATGAGAATCTTGAAAATGAAGAAGGTAGAGGACGGACATGCAGTCTTGACAATGAACAATTGCAGGCAGTTGTTGAACAAAATCCACAACAAAGTGTCAGCGAAATGTCTCAGACCCTTGGTGTCAGCATTGCAATAGTTTCACGCCATTTACAGAGTATTGGAAAGGTGAAAAAGCTCGATAAATGGGTTTCTCATGAGATCAATGAGTACCAAAAACTTAGGCGGTTTGAAGTGTGCTTGATGCTCAGTTTGCGTGTCACCAATGACCCCTTTCTTGACCGAATAGTCACTTGTGACGAAAAGTGGATCCTTTACGACAACCTATTCCATGCTTTGTTGATATTGGCAGCAGTTTCGGAGACATTGTGCCCAAGCTTGAACTCATGCAACATAAGAAGGCGAAGTTCATGTTTAGGCATGTTCATCTTTGAAGGCCCCTATTTTTCAAAAATACTTTCTATCTGAAAATAAATTAAATTCTATTTTTGAGCACACATTAATAATTATATGTGCAAAAATTCACCTGAAATAAACAACACATTTTATGTTAAAATGACATTTCAAAACCGAACACTTCAATCGGCTATTATTTTTGTATCAACCTAATATTTACATTTGAGTTCTCAATTTTGGTTGAATCCTATCAAAGTAATACTTGATATCATACTCTTATATATAATATATATATATATATATATATATATATATATAGTGGTTAGAGTCGTGGAAAATGGACTCGTCGATTCGAGTTCAATTTCTAGACGAAGCTGTTGGCATTTTCACATAGCGCTAATACCCTTGGGAAAGGTATGAATCCATATATTCTCCCTTCAGCTATGGGTTAAATAGTAGGACAGACTGGGCCCTTCAGCCATGGGTAGGTAACCAGTCTAGGAGAGGGATAACTCTGAATTCAAAATTCCTGAGGTCGGTCGTTGATTGGGTTTGTGGCAACCCTTGATGCGCCAATTCTTTCCTATTGACTGTGCCAAAAAGTGTGGATGGTCCAACACAACCCTTCACCACTATAAACAAATCACTGTGTGAACGTTCATTGTATGAACACTCATACGTCGAAATCGAGTCCATCCTATATATATTGTATATATATATATATATATTCTTGGTAATGAGGATCATTCCATGTGTAATTTAACCGTAGAGATACCGGTAAACCGTTGTGAGAACTCGATGTATCTAGTGCCAGTGAGTGGATGGACAGAGTAATATATTTAATAAATGAAGGAAAAACTTTAAATTTGCTTCATTGTAATAATTTATTTCAACTCCATGTTTTTGCTCATGTCGGATGAGGATGCAGCGATGCAGTTAAAATAAATCATTACATTGAAACATTTTTTTCTTTCATATATATATATATATATATATTATATATATATATATATATTATTATTATTATTATTATTATTATTATTATTATTATTATTAGAGGAAAACCTAAGGGTCTACAATGGTATCAATCAAATTGATAGAAAAAAGAACGTAGCATTCAAGCGTTATTATCCGAAAAATATCTTTAATTTGTCTAAGGAATTACATCGACTTAGTAAAACGTAGGGTAGGGTCCTGATAAAATCTTTTCAATTTGATTGAAACCATTGTAGACCCTTAATTGTTCCGCCATTATTATTATTATTATTATTATTATTATTATTATTATTATTATTATTATTCCAGCTCCATGTTTTTAATATATTGAGCACTTTTGGATTATTTACTGATGCCACTGCGACGGAAAAGTTTATGCGGCAATTGGATACTATATATATATATATATATATATATATATATATATATATATGTATATATGTATATATATATATATACATATATATATGTGTGTGTGTGTGTGTGTGTGTGTGTGTGTGTAAATAAAAGGAAATTAATTCGACAGTGTGAATTTGATATATTGAAAAAACAATGATGTTTACAAATGCTTGGGATCATCAGGAGAGTATATATATATATATATATATATATATATATATATATATATATGTGTGTGTGTGTGTGTGTGTGTGTGTGTGTGTGTGTGTGTGTGTGTTTCTCCTCCTTTTGACCAGATTTTTCTTCACTGCTGAAATCAAATTACAATCAAAAAAGAATTCTAACATGTAAAATTTTGACGAGATAATTAGGGAGAAATAATGTTGTATAACCATTGGAACTTTATCTTTTTTAGGTGAAGCTTGAACTGAATTGACAAGTAATTTAAGAAAAAGAAAAAAATTAACTTCGAAAAAATGCTGATTCGGCAATTTCTGAGTAAAATAATATCGTCTCAATCTTTAATGTGGTTTACGATTAAAATCTGAGCCGTTTATGCGATACATGACATAACATATTAAGCAAATATGTATTTACCCAACGCCTCCGCACGAGTAGGATGTGACACAAGGCCAACGTCTAAAGTGGATTTTCTTTCTCTTGGAACGGTTGTCATACCAAGGTTAAAAAGCTCAGTCTATCCTTATATTTACCCACAGCTAGAGGGAGAATAGATGGATTAATAATTTTCCCAAGGGTATTTGGGCTGACAGTGAAGTCATGTTGTAAACACCGGTTCCTACTAGAAGGGTGCTTTTAAATACTGGATGAGGTGTTTTACGTTTCACTTCATGCTAAAGTTTATAGGAAATCCCTCTCTTCTTTCTCCATCTATATTTGAAATATTAGGATTGACTGGTTTTTCTTGCCTTGGAAGCCAACTCATCGAAAAGGGGAAAAAAACTGAATGCAAAACTTGAACTCTATTGTTCGAAGAAACTTTGATACACCTTAGAAACGTTATTCTGCTATCAGCACACCCAACAAATTTGGCTGGTGTCCTACACAAGATTTCACCAGTAAAAACCTGTATCAGCACTGTGACGGTTCTTTATCTGTATTTTTGGGCTCTCAACCATCGTGTACAATGCAGTTCTTATTGATAAACACTAACCCAAGATGAGGAGAACAGTTTGTATCTGAAAGTTTCCAGAGAATTTTGCTCGTCTCATCCTCGAGAACGGATTCTGGCTTCTACATATACCAGTTGGTAGCTTGGTCAAAATTTAATGGATCACCTTTCCCAAGTCTTCTACACCCGTTGTGCAAGTGTGCTACATTCGCTTATTATATGATTAAGCGTTTCATCTCTGCGTCTGCACTGTACATTCACTGTTCTGTTGCGTCTTATCTAATTTCACTTTGGCTGGTGTCCTACACAAGATTTCATCATAATTTGTTTAATTGGCGTTGTGCTGCAATTATGCGTGATTTATATCATCACCAACGTCATCATCATTATCATCATCATCATTATTATTACTGATATTGTTGTTGTTGTTGTTGTTGGTGGTGGTGGTGTGGTGGTGGTGATGGCGTTGTGTGTGTGTGTGTGTGTGTGTGTGTAACATATGTATAAATATGTAGATTGGATCTGTGAGGTTTTTGCAATGCACAAGACAAGTCTCACTAAATATGTAATCAGTCCCTCGCTGCTAGAATTATTGCTGTCACTCAATAGAGATATAGATATATTGATTTTTAATGATGTTTCAAACCGTCTGTGGCCGAATTTTATCTAGAAGTTAGGGAATCGTGTGTTTTTACATTTACATTTATATTTTTGTGTAGATGTTCCTTAAGATTTTATTTTATTTTTCCTCACGGTCCTATCGAATACAACTCGTTTTGAAACAGATCTAAGTCAAGCCGTGATGCTTAAGGATGGAATCCAGGTGGCTGAGCAGTCAATGACATGCAACACTCCACTTATTTGGTCCATAAATTCGATCGGAGAGGGCCCTTCTGATCAATCGCC
>CM042159.1:613704-626204 GCA_023376005.1 Doryteuthis pealeii | reverse complement strand
AAAAATCGTCTGTTAACAAACAACCGGTTGTTGACGGTGTAAGTGAAAAAAATGTACTTATGAATCAGCAAAGCAAAAGGGGTGCCTAAAGGTCATATGGTCCTGAAAATATCTTCTCGTAGGCTCTTGATGATAAAAGTACAAGGGTGAAAACCAGAAAAATAATTCTCTGATTCGAAAAGAGGATACCCGATACGAAAGAGAAGCAGACACCCGTGAAGAGAAGAAGAAGAAGAAGAAGAAGAAGAAGAAGAAGAAGAAGAGAACTACGTAACACTCAGTCACTGAAGAGTCTATATTTACATGTACTTAGTTTGCCTTTTTGAAAAAAATCATAGATTTAAATAGATGGAACTGTAGTTAGTAGGATAGAAATTGGAGTAGAACTTTGTAGCGAAAAATATAAATACATTGATGTCCAAAACTGCACACACCTCTCATATACAAGGGTAATTCTAAAAGTAAGGGTTCAAAGGCGCTGGGGCACAGGAAAACATTCGTGCGGCTATTGACAACAATATTGTGTTTATTGTGTCTGTCCCCGCGTGCGCCTAGTTGACACCCTCGTCTTGGCTTGGCAGACATTTCTGATGGAGCTCCCGATTGGCGTTACCACCAAATGTGAAGTTCGCGCAGTTAGTCGTTTTTTTAACGCAAAAACAATAAACCCGATTGAAATTCATTGATACTGTGTGGCAAGTCGTGAATGCATGTCAGAAAACGCTAGCTTGTGTTTTAGGGTGATTTCAACGACGGTAAAGTTTAATGCTTCCTCAACGACATGGCGGCAAACCGATATTCTATGTTACTGCTGCCCTTGTCCAGGATTGAACGAGTTTGAAAAGAAGGTTTTCGAGTCCAAGATGGTTCCAGAGATCGAGAAGGTTCCCGAGTCCGACAAGAAATACCCGAAGAAGGCCGAAGGGCACATCGGCCGAAACGTTGTACAGATAACAATGAAGATGAGGACAATAGTCCGAGTAATACAAATAATACTAATGACATAGCAACTACAAAAATGCATCGACGAAAATGGTGATTATGTATAAAAATACATAAAAATTTAGTCGGTTATTATTTTTTGGTCTTGTTTATTTTCTTTATTTGATGGCAAATCAACCTTCGTGGGTTATTTAATGCCAACGCCATCCTTATAGAACCCCGGTAGTGGTACTATTTAACCCGTAGCTGGCAATGAGAGGGCTCATACATTTCCCAATGTTATTACCCCAAAAGTAACCCTAATAGTGCAACTGATGTTCGATCTCGCTTACTCTGATGCCGCAGTCCAGCTCGTTAGCCACTGTGCTATGGTGTCTCTCCCTTTATTTCTAGTTGAAACATTTTCATGCTGTAAAGTTTGGTAATAAATATTACCTAATAATATTCAATTTGATTGTATCATGTTCCACAAGAAATAATTCAATCTGTAGCTATTAGATTTATGCAAAATCGTCACTTCTATTAATGAATTTTCCCAATAACAGCATGCACTTCCAGTAAAAGTTGGCCAATGAAAGTCGAGGACAGAAAGCATTTAAGATTGTTTGCAAATGTCCTCAAATCAATTGCTGGTTGAACTTTCGACCAGAAAGACGTTTCCTCGCCAGATGAACCTACAGACTAGGATTACCAACTCACTATAGACTTGGACTTGTATATAACAGAGGAAACCCACAGACTAGAATTAAACAACTGGATTCTGTGCACAACAGAATAACTGAACTCCCTACAATGGTGAAAATGATCCTAACATGGTATGTTTTGTTTGGTAGTAGTAAGTAAAGTCGTCGGGGTGGCCTAAAGTCGGTATCAGCCAATCAGCGAGGGAGTATATCCCCTTTTCACTAGCGCTAGACTAAGGAGATTGTTTTTTGCGTCTGTGGTGGTGCGCCACACCTACCATCAGCGCCTTACATTACCGCACATACGCCGAGTTAGGGAGGACCAGTATCGAACTAGGAACCTTGTGGTTTCTAGCTGAACGCTCTACCGACTGAGCTAGCTGCAGCCGTGTCAATAGTATTGTATGTCTGCACCACTCGACACGTTTGAAAAAAAGCTAGAAGGGGACTATACAAGTGTGCTACTTGCTATTTTGAACAAATACTGGAATCAGCACCCAACAAAACAACGGCTGTACGGACACGTAGAATCCATCTTAAAAACCATCTGAAAAAGACGCACAGGTCTTGCTGGGGACTATTGGAGAAGTAAGGACGAACTCATTAGGGACGTTCTCTAATGGACTCTTACACATACACAAACCAGTCTTGACCGATCAGCAAAAACTTACTATCGTTGGCTCTGTGTGGACATTGGATACCGTTGGATGATAGGAACGGATGGTGAGATAGTGTCAAAGGAATTCGTGCTATCAGCATGACTTGAGGATGTTGATATATAGTTTCGAAATAAATCAACCCTTTATCGCTGGCGAATCGATACACTTACTTAATATATATATATATATATATATAATTTAATATACCAAGCGCGTTGGTAGATCTTTGCGGAGAGAAAAAACCCAGCAGAAAGTTTGATTGTAAAAATATACTACCAAACATCAACCAGGAAGAAAAAAATTTTTGAAAAAAAGAAAGGACCAAGATATTCGTACCAACAAAAAATAATCTATTGGTATAGTATTTGGCCAAAAGAAAAAACAATTTATATGCATATATATGTATATAAGATATATATATATATATATTCATATAACCGCTAGGAGAAGCTAATATGTAAAAAGTGCTCGATACCTAAGTAGAGCCAAGTAATAAAGATAATCTAATGTCAGACTAACCTACTATTAGTTTCGCATAAAGCTCTTCAGGGCTAAAATCCGACTCTGATTTTAGCCCTGAAGAGCTTTATGCGAAACTAATAGTAGGTTCGTCTGACTCATTAGATTATCTTTATATTCTCCAAAAAATATATATATTATATATATATTATATATATATATATATATAATCGATACATTTAATTAATAGTCTAACAATCATATAACAGTTCTAAAGGCAATTTTAATCATCAAAATCTTTCGATGCTCAGTTATATATTCTGCGAAAAACATTTCATAGATATATTTTCATAAAAAGGCTGTTGTTAGTTTTAAAATAATATTCACGGATAACAGGAAATTATATCTAAAACAATAATAATGAGACTAATAATTCCTAATTTTTTTTTGTTAATTTAAAAATGTTCTAATTCTAAAAAAAATAAATCTCTTATTATGATGGAGATTGTGTGTTTGTCTGTAACCGAAACTATATCACTACTCAAGTCACAATTCCCTTAGTTATTTACGTCACATTCTCCATGATTTTATTTTTATTTAAACTTCAATTATCAATAAAATTGTTTTACATGATTAATACTGTTGACCATATCTACATAATAATAACATGTATTATTTTATTTATATATACAACAAAATAGCGGTTTACAGTGTGAATTGGAAGGGTAATTTGCATATTGATATTAAAAGATTATTATTATTGATTTATAATTGTTTGTTTTTTTCTTAATGAATATGAGCAAAAATCTCGGAGGTAAATCTTAAAAGAAATCCATTAACAAGAAGAAATAGCAGTGATTTTATTCTTTACTTCCTATTTTAACTAAATAGTTAAATCATGAAAATTTAGCAATGAAAGACGGGAATGATGGAAAAGTAAGTTTCAGTTGTTCTATTTTTCGATTATACCCCCTTCTGTTTCAAGTCTTTTTATCTGCATTCTTATTTAGTTTCATTAGCCTTTCTAATTTACTATGATATTTTGTTACATTAAAACTTAAATACTTGCACCCGGAGGGTGCATATATTTGCTAGTATTTTTAATGAAATGTCGGATTAAAAGAATGAACAGAAAAAATGTATTAATGGGGCGATACTGGTTGGTTGGTTGGTTAGATTTACGCCAAATCAACCCTTGTTGAGTTATTTTATGCCTAAGTTATTTTGTTTTATTTATTCCTTATAGGATTTACAATTTTAAACTCAATTTTTTTAAACGCGTTTTTTTACACTCATAAGTGGTACTCTCACTCTGGGTCAAAGTAGACCAGGGAGTAATAGCGATAAAGGGGTAATACACACTCCCCAGAGCTCCAAAATTGCAACTTCACCATTAAGTACAGTTTAAGGTTTAAACCCAAGACACTAAGACCCTCAGGCACAGCCTTCTAGCATATAATGATAAAAAGGGTTAGGGGTTGCCATAAGGGCAATAGAGTTGGGAAAATCATATAGGTGCTAGGGCTTGAAGTGCTCAACCGATGGATCGGAGGGAGCATATCTCTGACCGCCTGTCTTGCCTAATATGAGCAAAAGTAGAGTGTTGCATGTCATGGACTCCTCAGCCACCAGTATTCCAAACTTAATCATAGCGGATCACCCCTCAGGTTCAACAGATGAACGAATTGTGGGATTTTATCCTTCTGCAGAGGTGCAGTCGGTGTATTCTATAGCCTCAGTCGACAGGGTGGGGGGGGGCGATATTGTATGTAAGGCATATCCTATCATTTTTGTAAGTTAGAGTAGTTTAACATTTTAAATTAATGGTAACACTGGACAAACACAGTGGAAGTAATTTCATGGGGTTTGATTGGCAGCAGCCTTGATCCTGAGGTCATTCGATGTGGGACTCTCAATGGTTAATGGATTTATGTGATCAGACGAATCTTGGGAAAGTTAGATTTAGACTTACTCTGAGTCGAATCAGAGAGCCCTGCTGGGCATATATATATTTCGTCTCTCTGATGCTTCTCCACGCTCGTGGTAAAGAATGTTCGGGGAAATCGGGGAAACAATAAAAGTGTACACCAAAGATATGTCTCCATGTTACTAATATAAGAACAAAGATGAAACCCAGACAACACACAGAGAGAGAGAGAGAGAGAGAGAGAGAGAGAGAGAGAGAGAGAGAGAGAGAGAGAGAGAGAACATCGGAGTCGAGATCAGAGAGTCCTGCTGGGGCAATTGTTGGAATTTTAATATATAAGGCGTGCGTCAAAAGGTCACTTCTATTTATAGACTTGCCGAGTGTCACGTGACTAACCCATTAACCAGTCACTGACAGCGCTCTGCTGCTGATAATATTATTCATACTGAAGGTCTGAGAACACCTAGGTATTGCACTTTGGACACTCGTGGAGTACGGACCTCATGTGATTATCTCACTGGACCTCATAGGACTTACCAACGGATTCTGTATTGCGGGACTTATTCACTCACCAAAGGATTCTAGATTTCAGGACTTACTTACTTTAAGTTCTTTTACAACTGGCCAAGAATGACGGTCAGAAATTCAACATGGCCAAGGTACGCCCGGATATTCTTCAACGGCGACGAGTCCGGCTACGAAATTTGGGAGACTAAGTTCAATGGGTATCTGAGAACCCTTCAGCTGCATGACATAATCAATGCACCATCTGACCACCCGGAGTAAAGAAGAATCACCAGACAACACAATACAGCCTAGCAGAAGAGAAAGGACGTTAGAAGAATGATGGGGTTCGAACCCAAATAAAATGCAGTTCTTTTTTGTACTGAATTTTGATATCGGTCAGTCGTTCCCCACTTTGGAAATTGTCCTACACTTACTTTTGTCGCATCTGGTCTTGTATAGCGCTAAGCTGAGATTAGATGTGGCAAATCTCAGCGTAATAGAGATCTCTATGAGCATGCGCAGTTTTAAATTATGATCCGCCTGCCCGTCTTGCACATGCGCACTGCAACGCTAGCTAATACGAAATACGAGGTTGCAATTTCTGCTTAAGGAAGACATCAATAAACAATGCAATAAGAACAAAAAGAAAGAGTGACGTAAGAGAGAAATGAAGAGAGAGAGAGAGAGAGAGAGAGAGAGAGAGAGAGAGAGAGAGAGTGTGTGTGTGTGTGTGTGCATGTGTGTGTGTGTGTGTATTTGAGAGGCTAAGAGAGTGAGAGAGAGAAGAGGAGAGAGAGCGTGTGTGTGTGGTTGAGGGACTAAGAGAGAGAGAGAGAGAGGAGAGAGAGTGTGTGTGAGTGAGAAAAAGAGGAAGAGACTGTGTGTGTGTGTGAGAGAGAGAGAGAGTGAGAGAGAGAGAGAGTGAGTGTGTGTGTGAGTGTGTGTGTGATAGAGTGTGTGTGAGAGAGAAAATGTATGTATAAGAGAGAGAAAAAAAGAGACTGTGTGTGACAGAAAGAGATAGGGAAAATGTGTGAGAGAGAGAGAGAGAGAGAGAGAGAAAGAGAAAGAGAAAGAAAGAGATTGTGTGTTTGTGAGTAAGAAAAAAGAGACTGTGTGGGACAAAGAGATCGGGAGAGAGAGTGTGTGTGTGTGATAGAGAGAGAGAGAGATAAAAGAGGAAGAAAAGAGAGAATAAAAAAAGAGGAAGTGAGATAGAGAGAGAGAGAGAGAGAGATAGAGAGAGAGAGAGAGAGAAGAAAGAGATGTAGTCATCAGACCATCCGTTTGGCAACATTTTGCACAAGGTCTGCTTTGCTGTATCGATCTCTTGATATCGTTAAATTGATTACGCCATTACCGGCTTCGCCATTACCGTCTCCGCCATTACCGGCTTCGCCATTACCGTCTCCGCCATTACCGGCTTCGCTACCGACTCCTTCTCGTAGCTTGCTGAGGAAATTGGCAGCTTACCAACAAACACAGCCAGATTTTCACTGCCCAACAAGTTACTGCCTCCGCTCTTTAGCAGAAGGGGAAATGAATAATAATAATAATAATAATAATAATAATAATAATAATAATAAATTGGCGCGAAAATAAAAACTTGTGAGGAGTAAAATAATGACATTAGTAGGAAATAAAAAAAAAGATATTAGCGACCTTGGAAAATGCGTGGAAAAAAATAGCCGATGAATCTTGAGGTACTGCACATTTGAGGAAGGGTTGAGACTCCAAATTAGAGTGGACATAGGGGTCTACTGCGATACTTAGGAAGGTTCTGGAGATTTAGCTCTTCTACTATAATAATAATAATAATAATAATAATAATAATAATAATAATAATAGACAGTAAATGTAGACTCTGTAATAGAGATGAGACTGTAAACCATATACTCTGCGAATGTAGCAAACTAGCACAACGAGAATACAAAACCAGACACGACTGGGTTGGGAAGGTGATCCACTGGGAGTTATGCAAAAAATTTAATTTTGACCATACAACAAAATGGTATATGCATAAACCAGAATCTGTTCTTGAGAACGAAACGCATTACATTCTCTGAGACTTTGAAATAAAAACGGATCACCTTTTCCCAACAAGAAAACCAGACCTAGTGTTGATAAACAAAAAAGAAAGAACTTGTCAATTGGTGGATTTTGCAGTGCCAGCAGATCACAGGGTGAAGCTAAAGGAAAATAAAAAAATGGACAAATATCTGGACCTTGCCAGAGAACTGAAAAAGTTATGGAATATGAAAGTGAAAGTGATACCAATTGTAGTTGGTGCACTTGGAACGGTCCCAAAAGGATTGGAAAAGGGTCTGGAAAGTTTGGAAATCAGAGGAAGGGTTGAAACCATTCAGAACACTGCACTGCTGCAATTTGCCAGAATACTTAGAAGAGTCCTGGAGACCTGAGGAGACTTGTTGTGACTGAGACTCCAGTGAAATACCATCAGCAAACGCTGGTGTGAAAACTCAAATAATAATAATAATAATAATAATAATAATAATAATAATAATAATAATAGTAATAATAATAATAAACAGAAACTGCACAAAACAATGCTATAAGAACAAATTATATCAAAGCAAAAATAGACAAGACACAACAGAACAGCCAATGTAGGGCTTGTGGAGACAAAGATGAGACTAAAACCTTGTATTAACTGAATGTAGCTAAACTAGCTTAAAGAGAATACAAGACTAGGCACGACTGGGTTGGAAAGGTGATCCACTGGGAATTGTACAAAAGACTAAATTTTTATCATACAACAAAATGGTATATGCAAATTCAGAATATGTTCTTGAGAATAAAACGCATAAAATTCTCTGGAACTTCGAGATAAAAACGGATCCCCATATCCCAGCCAGAAGGCAAGAACTAGTATTGATTAACAGGAAAAAGGAAACTTGTCAACTAGTAGATTTGGCAGGGCCAGCAGATCACAGGGTGATGATGAAAGAAAACGAAAAGACAGACAAATACCTTAACTTACCAGAGAATTGAAAAAAAAACTGTGGATTATGAGGGTGAAAGTGATATTAATTGTAGTTGGTACATTTGGAACAGTTCCAAAAGTTTAGAAAACAGACTAGACGAACTACAAACCAAAGGAAGAATTGTGGCCACCAGATAACAGCATTGATAAGATCAGCTAGAATACTCAGAGAAATATCCTGGTAACCTAGTGTCAACAAGAAAAAGAACACTGCACCTAATGATGAAGTTCCAATTTTGGAGCTATGGATAGTGGAGTACTCGTTCATTGTCATTACTCCCAGATCTACATTGACCTGAAGTGGTAGTACCTTTTAAGGTACCATCTATAGGTTATATAGGAAAGATTGAGTTCGAAAAAAGTTTGAATACCCATCAAGCATAAATAGAACATAAAATAACCCAACAAGGGTTGATGTGCCGTAAAATCCAATAAACCAAACCAAACCAAACCGTGTTTCGGAAAGGGAAAGACTAAACAAGTTCTGTGGGTCAATTGTAGTGTGTTGAAGACGTCGGTAAAGAATGTAAAAAGGGGATCAGACCCTCACCCCCCCTGTGCATTCATATGTATGAAGTATTATATAGAAATGTGCCATCCCTTTCGATCACAGAGTAAAAATGAAAAAAAAAAGTAAAGAAAAGAAAACGAGAAGATAGACACAGAATTAGAGGATTGACCCCAGAAACATTGAGTCGAACAAAGTGTTTGAATTAAGGTGCAACTTAGCAAAAACGAAAAATGTATTTTATATTTTATGACTCAAAAGACTAAATGATCACATTTTTTATATGTCAGTTTTTTTTTATTTATATTTCTTGCCTAGTTGATATTTTAAAACTTTTTGTGCACGGCTATGTTATATCAAATATTCCTATCAAATAGAAATCATTTTTACACTACCCTGTCGGTGGGGCTGTAGAATATCCCAAATGCACTCTACAGAGGAGTAACTCCCCCCATGCGACCAACTGTTGGCCGTGGGTGGTGACCCGTGACGTTTAAGGATGGATCCTGGTGGCTGAGCAGTTCATGACACGCAACACTCCACTTTGGTCCTTACTTGAGCTAGAGGGACGGTTGGATAGACCCCCTCTGATCAATCAGTTGTTAACCTCAAAACATAGCACCTATTTAATTGTCCTCTGTCTATATTGCTTCTTTTTCGTTTTCTCGTTTTCTTCTTCTTCTTCTTCTTCTTCTTCTTCTTCTTCTTCTTCTTCTTCTTCTTCTTCTTCTTCTTTCTTCTTCTTCTTTCTTTCTTTCTTTCTATCTCTCATTCTTTCTCTTCTCACTTTTTCTCTCGCTTTCATATCCTGTCATCATCTCTGTATCTTGATTCTTTCTCGTTTTCCCTCTCAGATTACTCTTTTGTCGGTTAAATCCTACTTGACGGACATAAATTCCACCATCGTATGTCACGCCACCGAAAGGGAAAAAATCCGAAAAATCAACGAATTAACTGAATTTAATGAAATTTTCAGTGTTGATACATTAATGAATAAACAATATAATGCACCAGTTATTTTATTTACAAACATTTACATTTTTTCAGGTCAATTAGCTTTGAACCATGGAAAGTTTGTGAATCTGTATAACGCCTCAAAGATACATGGTTCAAAGTTAACTGACATGTAAATATATAAGAGTTCTCAAATAAAATAACTGGTGCATTATATTGTCTATTTATTAATATATCAACATTGAAAATGTCATTAAATTCAGTTAATTCCTTGAGTTTTAGTATTTTTTTCTTTCGACGGGGTGACATACGATGGTGAAATTTAGGTCCGTTAAGTAGGATTTAACCCATCTGTCTCCATTCTCTCATTTTCATCAATTCTTCTCTCCAGGTTTCTTCTACCATACCATTTTCTGTTTCCTCTCACTCTCTCTCTCCTCTCTCTCTCTCTCTCTCTCTCTCTCTCTCTCTCCTCCCTCTCTTCTCTCTCTCTCTCTCTCTCTCTCTCTCTCTTCTCTCTCTTTCTCTTTCTTTCTCTCTTATTTCTTTCTTTCTCTCTCTCCCTCTCTCTCTCTTTTTCTTTCTCTCTCTCTCTATCCCTTTCTTTCTCTTTCTTTCTTTCTTTCTTCTCTTCTCTTTCTTCTCTCTCTCTCTTCCTTTCTCTCTCTTTCTTTCCTTGTGTCTCTCTCTCTTTCTCTCTCTCTCTCTCTCTCTCTCCTGTTTATTTAAAAAAAATGTTCTCCTATTTCCTTTTTTTCTCTCTCTTTCTTATTTTGCGACATTTTCCTTTATATCTTGCTTCCTTCTCATTTTTCACTCTTTATTCTCTCTCTCTCTCTCTCTCTCTCTCTCTCTCTCTCTCTCTCTCTCTCTCACTCATCATTATTAATACTTTTATCTTTTTTCTTTTTTCCGTCTTTCTCCAAACATTTTCTTTCTAATATCTCTTTCTCCTTACCTCACTACTCTTTCATCTTAATTTCATCTCTCTTCTATTTCTCTCCTTCTTCATTATCTCTCTTCCTTCTCCATTCTCCCACCCCCATTTTTCCTATCTTAATTTCTCTTCTCGAGACGTCTGTCAATTTTCTTTTATGCCAGATTCCCATTTACACATCACTGGCAGCAGCAGCAGCTGCTCGGAAAACTGCACACAATTCAACTGACAGCTTTTGGAAATCCAAATTACTAATCGCCTCTAAACGTTTCATCAATTAAATCGATAGGATCTTTTTTGGAAAACTAATTAAATTTTAACAATTCATTAATTAAACAAGAAAAAAAAAGTCGTATACAAAAGAATTATGATGACGAAATGTGATATTAAAATCAATCCGCTAGCGTCAAAGAAATGTAGCAATTCTCTCGGAGTCATTTCGTTTGTCGAAGGCAAAAAACAGAAGCGCCTCGATGGCCGACACACTTGAAGCCAATTAACGTATGCCATCCTCTACTGATTAGTTGAGTCAGGATGTTGGTGAATTTAGTTTCCTATTAAAAACAGTTGAGAACAATAAAAAGACTATAAAATATCCCAACAAGAAAGATTTTCAAAAAACTAATAAAGTTCATCGTTAAAAGAGAAACGAAAATGCTGAAGACAAAGACTGACAGAATATTTAGAACACGTTGTACCAAGATCTGAAATAAAGATTTTATTTCAAAAATCAATAATAGGGTGGACGTTTACCGTTGGGACAAGTCCCCCCCACCACCACACACACTGAATTTCTTGATATGGATCGAAAATACTTCTATCGGTTTGGTTTGTTTTATATTACGGCATATCAACCTCAGTGGGTCATTTAATGCCGACTTTTTGTAATAAATTTATTCTTAATGGATACTCAGTTTTTTAATGAACTAATGTTTTTCTATTTAACCCATAGATGGGACCCTAACAGATACTACCACTCTGGGTCAGACTATGTTAAAGTTAGACAATCCCCAAAATTTGAACTTCTAATTTCAAAAATTGGCGGAGTTATGTCGATTTTATCTCTTCAAATTTGGGGGGGGGGAGTCGCCAAAAATGGCGACTTTTTGTAACCTATTTTTGTCTGTAAAATGAGTTCTAGAGCTTCCCTACTCCTAAAAATTGGTTTATAAAAGCATTTTGGCCCAAGAAATTCAAATGCTATCAAGAAAGTCTTAAAGTTAACCAATTTTACGTTTTTAATGATTTCTGATTTGCAAAATTCTAACTGATGTTGTAACTTTGCTTCTTTATTTATTATCTAATATGAGCACAGTGAAAAAATATGCATGAAATATTCACAATTATAATCTAAAAATTTCTAACTAAAACATTATCTAAAAAAATCAAATATGAGTACAATAAAATAAGACAAGTATTAAAAGAAATGGAATATTCACAGAGAATGTGAAAATCCCGGATTAAGACGTTATTAAAGAAATCAATAATAACAAATTTGAGGTTTTTTTTTAATTCACAGAATATTTCTAAACCACCTAAATTTATTACCAAGCATCATTTTTTAAAACTATTTTTCAATCAGAAATAGAAGTTTATCTCTACATATATCAAGGGCAGTTGTGTGTATATGTATGTCCGGAGGAAACTTTGAAAATAAAACAACGATAAAGTAAATATACACGATTTAGTAATAAGTTTTCAGATACGTTTTGCCTATATATATATATATATATATATATATATATATATATATATGGTGATTGCCGCTTCTACAAATAGTTCAGTTGTGAGCAGTTATGAGCAGTTGTGAGCACGCAGATAGCCCACGGATCCAGCTTGTTTTTATGTACCCTGTCACACATATGAAACCCTCGACATACAGACCCTGCCACACAGGTCAGAATTCAATGTAGGAAATGT
>CM042159.1:608704-611204 GCA_023376005.1 Doryteuthis pealeii | reverse complement strand
TTCATGATATCTATCTATTCGGCCTTTCTGTTATGTTCTTTCTCTTCCCAAAAGATACATTGCTATGTGTTTGTTTTCATGCTTTCTCCACCGAGTTACTATAAGATTTTTATTTTTATTTATTTGTATTTTTGGAACGTCCTGTTTTGCTGCTATTGCTTGGTTTTGATTCTTCCTTCATTTGTCAATATATATCATTCGTTTTTTCCATGTTATATCGTAGTACAGAAATAAGTAAAGAATAAACGCAGGAGACAACTGTAAGTATATCTTATTTTGGTTCAAAATATATACACTATTTATAGTGTTTTCAGAATAGTCCATTGTGTCAGTGAGGGGTTTTCTTATCACTCTACAACAAAATCAATAAGTAATTTTTTTTGGGGGGGGGGGCGGAAAGGGTTGGGGTTTTTTCATACTTCATGGAGAGCCCTTAGCCTAACGGTCAGTCTAGGTAATCATAGGATAAAATATATAGAGTTTAGAATGTTCGAAATTTAATTTTAGTTCAAAATATATACACTATTTATAGTGTTTTCAGACTATTCCATTGTGTCAATGAGGGGTGTTTTTATCACTCCACACCAAAGTCACAATAGTAATGTTTGCTTATTTTCAACGTGAAGTGTTGACAAGGAAGAAAATAATGCTGTCTTCAAGTGTTTTAAGTCCCATAACTTTTTTGTTCCCAATTCTTTAAGAATGAGAGAAGAGTCACATTACACGTTACACATGCGTAGAGTGCATTACATTTGAATGATGAAGTAAAGATAGACGATAATACACGATACTTCTACTTCCCTGTGTTTGTTAGTCAAGGCGTTTTTAGCGTTGAAGAAAGACAAACCAAAAGCCAACAAGACGAGACGTCATTCACAAATCCATTCATTCAGAATTCCTAAAACTACGCACATTTTTTTTGTGAATGAATTTTGAGATACGTTTTCTTCGAGCGACTCGTTCTGTGAACCGATTTTTTTTTTAAGCGGAAGAGAGGAATAAAAGGAAATGAGGAAAGAATGGAAGAAACAAAGAATGAAGAAAACAAAGAAGAAAACAAAAAGAAAAGTAAGAAGATAAGAAAGAAGAAAGAAAGAAAGAAGGGGAAAAGCATGGGAGGAGTGGGAGGAGGAAAAAGAAGTAAAGAAGGAAACAAAGAAGCAAAGTGGATGAAAGGACGAGAAGAAAGAAAGAAAGAAAGAAAGAGGGGCAGAAGTTGAGCCAGTGGAGAGAAAAATCAAGAAAGGAAGAACAAAGAAAAAATGGTAATGCGAAAAAAAAAGGAAAAAGAAAAAAGGAAAGAAAGAAGAAATAAAGAAAGAAAAAAAGGAAAGGAAAAGCAATAAGAAAGAAGAACATATGATAAGTGAATGCAGGAAACTTGCATAAAAGGAATACAATACTACACATGACTGGGTGGGTAAGGTGATCTTTTATGAATTGAGCAATATATTATTCATTTACCATACTGACAAATGGTTTATGCACAAACCAGAATCTGCTCTAGACAATGAGATCAATGAAATTCAATTGGACTTTGTATAAAAACGGACCCCTTAATTCAATGGCTTGAAAAGTATAATTCAAACTCTGCTCTATCAGAAACAACGGTTAAGAGATAGTATGCTGACTTTAAATGCGGTCGTACAGACACAAATGATGTTGAATGCCCAGGTCGCCCAAACTCGGCAGTTATCCCGGAAAACACCAAAAAACTCCACAAACTCCTTCTGGACGATTGTAAATTGAAGTTGCGTGAGATAGCAGAGGAGTTGAAGATATCATTTTGCATGAACATTTGTCTATGAGAAAGAAGTGTTCAAAGTTGGCGCCACGTTTGCTCACAGTCGATCAAATGGTATATGCACAAACCAGAATCTACTCAAGACAATGAGATCTATAAAATTATATTGGACTTTAATATAAAAACAAATCCCTTAATTCTGCCAAGAAGACCACACCGAGTGTTAATTAACATGAAAAAAAAAAGGACTTGTCAATTGGAGGATTGTGCTGTTTCCAGCATAGAATGAAAATGAAAGAAAATATTAACAAATACTTGGATCTTACCCGTGAATTGAAAAAGCTGTGGAATATGAAAAAGAGTGTTACTAATTGTGGTTGGTGTCCCTGAAACGGTCTCCAAAGGCCGGGATAAAAGACTGTAGGAACTGGGGATCAGAGGAAGAACTGAGATAATTCAGACCTCAGCACTGTTAAGACCAGCAAGAATATTTGGAAGAGTCTAGGATATCTGTGGAGATTTACAAGTAGGAATTCAGTGAAAGACAATCAGTTATAACTGGTATGAAAAACTCTTTTAGAGCAAAAATAATGATACGGAATGACCTGGAAATAAGGACGAAGAAGAAAGAGAAATTGGATTTCACACCTATATTGAGCTCCTCGCTTTACCACACAGATCTCTGTGCTACTCATGCGCTAACTTGGCAAGGACCGGTATTGAACCAGGAACCTTCTGGTTTCTAGGCAGACGCTC